>JAMPIV010012352.1:0-7500 GCA_024509875.1 Oreohelix idahoensis | reverse complement strand
ACAACAAACGAAAACCAAGTCGAGACATGCGCAGAACGACAATCTCTGAGTCGCCGTTCACAATAAGACGATTCTAAGAACATTCGAGATAAAAGTCTTACACAGTCGCGCGCCTTTTATGGTCATGAAAAGAAGCGTTAAGACAGGTTTTCAGACATCTACCATAGTTGACTGGTACTACCAAATAAGGAGATGTGGTCACGCTTCGTTCAAGAAATTATAGACCGAACGTGTCTCTATACAAGAGGAGGTAAACTCCTAAAAAATAGCAGTATCAATATTTCGGGTTCTGTCCCTTTGACTGTAAATATATATAATATACATTTCAGTCAAAAAATGATCATACATACGAAAAATGTTTATACAAACGAAAAATAATAATGATCCGTGCGTAACATTACCGCACCCTCCCGGGAAAAAAAAAAATGAAACATTTTTTTTTTTTTAAAATCCTGGAGCCGGAAAAAAAATCTAGGCTCCTAACGCACGTATGATGCGCGGATATATACCTAACAAATTAGCTCAACGCATGGAGCGACACTGAGATCATATCTCAGATCCTTAGAGAAAAAATTTATCTAAGTATACGCTTATATATTCCAGGAAGGTGCCACCAACACACGCCACAATGATGGCAACATCATAATGAAAATCAAATTATTCTCATACCAATATATGAAATTAAATATATTATTATGGTATCATACAATGTGTTGCAAATAGCGGTGTAATTTACTAATATACCGCACTATATTATTACATTATATAAAGCAACAGTAATTAATAAGTAATACATGTGTTGATCTTCGTTGACATAAAACATTCAATAGAAGAAGATGTGGACATCATCCGCTCCCAATCTAGGACAGGACTTGATATCCTCAAAGTTCCACAATGGACATAAACTCGCAGACTTCAATGATGTGCTGCGAAAATATCAATAACACAAATCTTAAAGACAACTGGTAAATCTCCTAATACAATCCTGAAAATAATTTATTTAAATGTGGCCGAGTGATCTTTTGGCCCGTATATCACTAACTAAGCCTTCTTAGATAATTACATGGTACAATGTTATAAATTCCCCCCCAAAAAAGTGAGAAAAAAAATCTACTAACATGTCATTATAATATTGGCTTGTATATCAGGAAATATATATATATGACAGAAGAATCATGCGGAATCGTGTGGGCATCTGGACAGAATGTCTGCCATCACATTATCCGAACCCCGGATAGCTCGAACCGAGAAATGAAATGGTTGAAGAGCTATGGCATAACGAGTGGACCTCGAGCTCTTCAAGTTTTTGCTCTGAATAGCAGTAAGCGCTTTCTGGTCGGTTTCCACAATGAAATGTGCGCCTAGAAGAAATCTTTGTAACTTCAGAATAGACCATACCATAGCCAATAACTCACGGTCTAAAACCGAGTAATTCTTTTCTGCAGCATTTAATTTCCTAGAGATATACATCACCGGATGCAGAGTATCAGAATACTCCTGCATTAGTGCTGCCCCCAATCCCAGTTGACGAGGCGTCACTCCGAAGAACAAAAGTCTTCTCAATAGTAGGTAACCTAAGAATAGGTGGAGATGAAAATAGGGCTTTAACCTGGTCCAATGAGGATTGACATTCTTTAGACCAGCGGATCAGATTAGGCGACCCTTTCTTCAATAAAGTAGAAAGCGGTGCCATAATGGAGGACAGATTCGGAATGAATCGTCCGTAGAATTGGATCAAACCTAATAGACTCCTTACTTGTTTCTTCGTCTTAGGGACCGAAATGTTAAGTATTTTTGAAACATTGTGGTCCTCTGTCTTTAAAAGACCACGACCAACACGATGACCTAGGAAAGAAATCTCACTAAATCCTATAAAGGCTTTAGAGGGTTTTGCAGTCAAGTTATACTCGCGAAGAGTGGACAGTAATTCGTATAAACCCAAATAGTGATCTTCCCAGGAATCACTGAATAGACAGATATCATCTAGGTATGCTATGACATCTGTACGATATGCGAGAATTCGCCGCATCATGCGTACGAATGTAGCAGGGGCGTTCATAAGACCAAAAGGCATGAAATTCCATTGGAATAAACCCCTAGGTGTAGAAAAAGCTGTAAAAGGTTTGGCACGTTCAGTTAGCGGGACTTGCCAATAACCTTTAGACAAATCTAGTTTGGTAAAGAATCTAGAATTAGAAAGTTTATTGAGTAGCTCTTCTAATGAAGGCATAGGTTCAGCATCGAACTTCGTAACTTGGTTCAATTTGCGATAATCTACGCAAATGCGAATGTTATTATCCTTCTTTCGAACAATAACCATAGACGAAGAGTATGCTGAAGTGGATGGTTCAATGATTTCCAAACGTATCATTTCATCCAATTCTTTTTCGACTTGAGACTGGAAATGGATAGGTATTGAGGATAAGGTCTGACTCTGATAGGATTATGATCAGTAAGCACAATGTCATGTTCAATGACATGTGTGTGTCCCGGGATGTCTGTAAGAACATCCTGAAATGTTTGCAACATCGAAGAAACTTGTCGATGTTCCTCAGCGGAAAGATTTGGAGAAACGGTCACGTTTTTCCAAGATTCCGTAGAATAAAGTGGGACCATAGAAAGAGGAAGATTGACATCAGAAAAAAGCAGTTTCCTCATCCTGTATAACTGACAGAGATGAGTACTGACCATGAGTTGCTTGAGAATTGTCCGTAGCCTGGAAAATAGGCTGCAAATAGTCAGGTCTTTCATAAAATTCCGTGAGCATATTTATGTGGAAAGTTTTATGCTTTCCATCAATATCGACAACATAGTCGACATCAGAAATTTTGGAGACTATTGCATATGGACCTTTCCATGCAATTAGAAGTCTGTTCTCCCTTGAAGGAAGTAGAACGAGAGCTTTGTCACCTGGACAAAGTTGTCGTAGACATCTATTCTTATTTGCAAACTGCCTTGCCTTTTCTTTAGCAAATTCGGAAGACGAAGTTGCTAGTTTGCATGCCTCGATGATCTTTTGCCTAAGAGCAATGACGTACTCATAAGAAGATTGAGTCTCATCGCTAATATTATCGGCAGTGATTAGATCGTGAAGTAAAGACATAGGGCCGCGCGGTTGCGCGCCAAAGACAAGTTCAAAAGGGGAAAACCCCGTATGTTCATTGGGGACCTCTCTGTACGGAAAGAGAGCCGCGGGTAAGACCCTGTCCCAATCCTGAGGATGATCCTCAGTTATTTTACCAAGTAAAGTTTTCAGAGTCCTATTTAAACGTTCGACCAACCCATTAGACATTGGGTGATAGATACTGCTGAGAGACCTTTTAATGTGTAACATAGACATTACCTGTGACATAGTGTCTGATATAAGTTGAGTGCCATGGTCTGACAATATTTCTCCGGGAAAACCCAAGCGAGAAAATATCAGCCAAAGAGCGTCTGCGATATCAGCAGTTGAGATGCTCTTGAGAGGTATTGCCTCTGGCCAACGTGTGCACATATCGACACATGTAAGGATAAATTGATGTCCTCTAGCCGACTTAATTCTAAAAGGACCGATAATATCTATTGCCATTTTTTGAAAAGGGCGAATAGGAATGTCAGCAGCCGGATAGGCGCAGCATGTCGTGGTCCTTTAGATTTGACCTCCTGACATACTTTGCAAGAGCGACAGTACATTCGTATGTCCTTGCTCACAAATGGCCAAAAGAAAGCCGCAAGAACCCTCGACTTTGTACGGGAAAAACCCATATGTCCAGCACATTGCGAGTCATGAGCATGTTGCAATATTTGCAATCTCATGCTCTTGGGCACAAGAATTTGTGAATGAGTGGACGTAGTCGAGTCTTGTACCATACGTACAAGTACGCCGTTCTTCATAGAAATCCAAGATTTTCTATTAGTATTTTGATTAGGATCACCTTTTTTTGCTAGAATGAAGAATTTTGTAAAGAAGGATCTTCTTCTTGCAATTTGATAAATGAGTCACGTGTAATAGTCAAGTGACTATCTTGGTCATTTACTTCATCATTATTAGTTAATGAAGTTTGAGGTGGATCCAGAGCATGTGCTCTTGTGACCACCGCATTGGTAGCTTCAATGTTTTGCTCTTCCCAAACAGCAATCTGCTGTGGGGTACATTTCCTAACTCCGTGAATACGACCAATAATAAGGTCCGCAATAGGGTTTGGAAGTAGACACGCGTGGACCTCTCCCGTGAAGAAAGGAGTAGCAATGTGTATTATTATTATTATTATACTTTTCCAACGTGCCACCAAATGTGACACATTTGATGACCTTTCCTGTAGCACAGGATGGATCTACAAGAGATTGCCTAACCCCGACAGTAGTACATCCAGAGTCAAACAACACTGAGACTGGATTACTATTTACAAGCCCCTTATGTAATATAAGAGAACCTCTCCCATCATGAGCAACATTAGCAGGAAGAGCGGGCAAAGGATGACCACAGCTTAAAGTACTAACGGTCTTTGGGTCAAATAAAGTACTGCATTGGATACATTTATTTGCCCTACCAAAATCAAAAGATGAGCATCCGATAGCATTATGGTCTTTATTATCATTAACCTGTTTATCTACTCCCTGAGATTCTTGTTGAACAGAGTTTGTCTGTTGATATTTTTTTCTCTTATGTTGCGATCTACCGCGACCATTATTGCCTCTGCAATTATCATTAAAGTCCCTACTGTAATTTTTATCCTGGTTTGAGTTCCAGTTTCCATAACTGTCATTACCATCTCTATACTGTTGAGAACCTCTATTATCCTGGTATTGAGGTCTCTGAGAAAAATATTTTCCTCTATACCGATTACCTTTGTGAAAATTTCTAAAGTTAACCGGAGTAGAATAACGTGTAGTATTAGGATGTCTCCAGTTCTGGGAAGAAGAATCACCCTGGAATTGATTACTATGATTCTGGGCATAATTACGGTTACTCTTTTTATTGAAATTTTGCTGGCTACCCTGAAATTTACGCATAAAATTTGGGCCATAAGGTGCTGCCGAAGCAACTGGCAGACCTTCTTTTACTTTAGAGTTGCTAATGGTTATGTGCGGATGCGCAGTAACATACTGGCTACAGTATTCTTCCATTTCTTTTATGTTTTTAGGCTTACGCTCATGAAGAAAAGATAGAAAAGCTTCATTAACAGAAGACATAACCTTATCTCTAAGTAGTAAATCCATAAGAGCTTCAAATGTATTTTCTGTCTTAGACAACTCAACCCATCGTAAAAAAGTAAGACGGATGCCTGAGATGAATTCAGAGAATTCAACTCCAGTTTCTGGTAACATGTTTTTAAATTTAAGACGATATCCGTTCTCGTTAAGTTGGTACTTCTTTAACAATGCCGCCCTGACAACCTCATAGTTGTTTTTGTCAGGCACATCTACCAGACTCAACAAAGTCAAAGCATCACCTCTAAGTATCTTGGACAGATGATAAACATATAATGTTTTATCTATATTATGCACATTACATGCACTTTCAAATCTATCTAGATAAAATGTTATATCATCGATTGAGGGATTAAATGCTGGTAGATTAAGCTTGAAATCCTTATCATTAGTCTTATCTGACACCTTATTTGCATCATTAGCATTACCAGCGTTCAATAACTTTAACTTCTCTAACTCTAAAGCTATGAGTTTTTCTTCATGCTCCATTTTTGCTTTTCTCTCATCAGACTCTCTTTGTAACCTTCTTTCTTCAGCCTCAGCCTGTGCCTGCAATTTTCTTTCTTCAACCTGAGCTTGTTTTTCTAATCTTTTATTTTCAGCCTCTATTTCAAGTCTCTTATTTTCAGCCTCTTTTTCAAGTCTCTTATTTTCAGCCTCAGCCTGAAGTCTCTTCTCCTGAGATTCTGCTTCTCTTTTTTGTTTTTCCATTTCCATTTGTAATCTTTTCTCATCCACCTGCATCTGCAGTTTTAAATTTTCAGCATCTATTCTCTTTTGTTCAGTTTGTTCTTTCATTTTCTTTTCTTCCGACTTCAATGCCTTGGCATATTGAACAGTCGCAAATTCTTCTAATTTATCACCTGTCTTCCCAAGGGCTTTACCCTGCTCAATAAAGTACTCAAATGTAGACATGATGTCTAAAATGTGAGTACAGAACCTGAAATAATTAATTATCTTATTCCAATCTTAATAGCAACAAGACTTAATAAAGTGCTTGTATAATCACTATGTTTAACCCAATCTCTGTGGGAAACAAGACTTGACACCAACTTGTATTATCAAATGTATAATAATATCACAAGTCACTTCTTAATTATCAGTGCACTACCCAAATCAGTGCATAACCATCAGTTATTTATCATAACTGCACTACAATAGCGCATAAGCAAAAAACCACCAGTTAGTTATGATAAGTGCACTATAGACCAATAGTGCATGAGCATATATGTAACAATAGTGAAAGCTAACTATGCAAGAACTATGCAAACAATAACAAGACAATGTAAACAATAACAAAGGTCACCAACAATGTAAACAATAACAAAGATCAAAGTCAATGTAAACAACAACAAAGATCAAAGTCAATGTAACAATAACAAAGATCAGAGTCAATGTAAACAATAACAAAGATCAGAGTCAATGTAAACAACAACAAAGATCAAACAATACGAAAACATTCGCATAAGTCAAATACATAAACAGCAAAACTAAAAAGAAATATGCGAAGATATGACTAACAAATGACGCTACAGTGTATACACAAAAATATACGTAAAGAACTGAATAATAGCAAAGGGGAGACCTACAAATACAAACAATCGAAATCGAAACTAAAAAAACAGAAGAAAGAGAGAAAAGAAAAAGAAAAAAAAAAAAATATACAAGAAACAAAAAATAAAGCACAACTCGTCACAACTAAACAGTGTATTAGCAACGATTGTCGCTTAGCAAATTTCACAGTAGGAAATTCCCACAGTCCCTAACGGGAAAACGCTAACAGTAGAACCTCTGTGACTTGTATATCATCCTACTGAAAGTCACGCCCCAACCGAGAAAACCCGCAGAATATAAACATATTAAATATACAAATATAAATAACATATAACATGTAACAAATAGCAAAAAATGTGAAAGAATTTAGAAGGCTCAGCTAGAACATAAGGGCACAGTTCACAAACAAAACAGGCCACTTAACTTCTATGTATCCACAACGTCAGCACAGTTCAGAACAGGATGTGATCAGCATTCTTAGGACAATGATCCAACGTTGATCCATATCTGCTCTCGTAAGCTGCCATGACGCAGGAAATGAGCTTCTAACAGGAAACAGCTTCTGAATACTTGAAAACCTTCTGACCTTCTGTCATTCTACAAATTGACTGGAGCACTTGACCTTCTGAATCTGCAAACAGTACCTCTGAGACCGGAACAGTTGTTACGGCACTTTCCTTCTTTTAACAGATTCAGGAAATCCATTCGTCTCGTCCTCGGTACTTGTCCTTCTAGTTGTATGAAAACTTCAAT
>JAMPIV010012351.1:0-90055 GCA_024509875.1 Oreohelix idahoensis | reverse complement strand
GAGACCAATTGGTTCCGCATCCTGGGAGGCCAGAGGTGGTAATGCCATCCTCTAAGATGATAACGCTCGACCCCATCGAGCTCGTGTGGTGAATGAGTTTATTCAGCAACATGGGATAATCAAGATGGCGTGGCCAGCTCATTCACCTGACCTTTCTCCGTTTGAGCACCTCTGGGATGTCCTTGGTCAATGATTGTCAACAAATCACCACCTGCCAATGGATGTTGCACAGCTGACTGCATTTCTGCTTTAGGAATGGCAAGCTGTTCCTCAGGATACTCTTCGGACCCTTGTGGAGTCGATGCGTCTACGCTATCTTGAATGCCTTGCTGCAAACGGTGATCATACCAGATTTTGAAATGTCTATTTGTCCAATATCTATTGTGTGACTTTTGAAAAGGTGGGTGACACACTTCACAGCTTCATTGCGTTTGAATGTGTGTTTCCATTTCTTTACGTGACATGTCAATTTGGTATTCAATAAATGCCGTTTTGACTGATACCAATTACGTTTATATCAGATTTGTTTTATGGTTTCAACAAAGATTTTTCTAAGTGGCCCTTGACTTTTGACGAGTAGTAAATTTTAAACACATTTAATGAGTTTGGACAGGCCAGCGATGCAAAATTAAACTTTCAGAAATCAAAGTTAATGGGAATAGTTAAATGGAGAAACAGATCAGACTTTCCTTTTCAGTTGCTCTAAGTTAATAAAATTGAGACGGCATTGCCTCCCCTGCTTTGCAGTAGTGGTCCAATATGGACCAAAACTCAAGAGTATCTATTATAGGCTTCAATGGAGTCTATCTTTACACAAGATTACCGTTGGCAGAAATGTCGATAGAAAAGTAATAAAGCTTCTATCACATGGGAGTCTTCATAAGATACTCATGGTTTTTGCAACACGCCCCACTAGTTCAAAAGGTGAAAATGTGAGTTGAATTTCTTTTTGTTAGTAAGTCACACATTATTAAAAAACACGTGACTGATCTTTTCCACGGATGAATCAACTTTATTTTGTAATAAATTGTTTACACCTGTTTGCATTTAATTGGTCCATAGTGGAGTTTTTCTTGGTGTCCCTTAACTTTTGTCCAGTAGTATATTAAGATAAGCAAAAACAATCTTGGCTGTCGCTAAGCACTTTATTTCTGTAATCTGCCGACGCCATTTCTGAAGAATTTAAGCAATGATTTATTCTAGCTCGTTAAGCCCCACCACTAAGTTAATCAGTGGAATTATTATTTTAATGTATATCTAGCTCTGTTTAGAGTGTGTGTTTAGTAACTTTGACTGAGACAAGCATGTAGTACATTTAAAAGGATTGAATCGACGTTAAATTTGTAACATTACGAATAAGCAAATTTAAAAACCTCTTTAAGTTTTAACAGTTGGAAAATAATGTGAATATTTATGAAAAGAATTTCATCACTTTGATGGGATTTAACTGAATAAAGGAGGTCTCTTTTGGCAGCGGATATTTTCACTTAGCTGCCAATGGTAGTATCTTCTCCCGCTTGGTCAGTTCCTACCACTCTGCTCTCGCTCGTCCCTGGTCGAAGTTCAGTCGCCGCACGTTCCGAGAACGTCAAGGAATAACGGCCAAGTTGGTTCTGCGTCTGTCTATAAGACCCTCTTATGATGTCGTTTCTCACAACGTCAGTCCACTTCTACCTTCTCTTAGTTCCAGAGATAACACTTTATGCTGGTACCACCAATAACTGGTAATAGAGATAGAAACGAAACGTTGTTCTGAATATGGCATTTTTCCGACACATTTAAGTGCCCCCCTCTTCAATTCTACCATCCTATGTCAGAATTTACCCTCGATGAGAATTCAATTTAATCTCTTGGAATAAAACTTCCTTTATATTTAAATTGAATAGCTGTAGCTTTACATTATATTTAAATGAAAAGGTTAAACGTACAGATATACATGTTTTACATTTACATCTCCCCTGTTTGAAAAGTGTTCACAATATAAATTCATTTAAGTTTCATTTATATTTACACCTTGGAAAAGATTGAAATTTCTATTAATTTAAAATGAATATTGTCACATAGATCTCTAGACTGGTTTAAAGCTTGAAAAATTACGTTAATAGTAAAGTGAATATATTTATGCAGACATTTACACTGTTTAGAATATGTAAATATTATAATTAGAAATTCATTTTTCCCTCCCTGCTCCGTAGGGAACCAGGAACTACTTTATGCTTTTAGTTCTCTTTACGAAACTATCAATAAATCAATCACCAGCACTTGCAGTGGTGGTTAATGAATCATCATTCTAGATACTGAGGTTGCCAGCCCCAAATTATTTTGACATACAATAGCCATTTTCACACATTAAACTGCACATGGTAATATATATATATATATATATATATATATATATATATATATATATATAATATATTTATATATATATATATATATATATATATATATGTTAGTTAACATGTAAGTAATAAAATATGAAATGTAAATCACAACTTACGCCAATCCTGCTACAGACATGTTTGCTCAGATGCATAAAGAGACGACTAGTTCTCTTACACGCGTTTGTGATGTCTTTAATTGTGACTATATATTTCCATCTGACTCCGTGTTTCTTCAGTTTCCTAGTCCCAGTGTTCCTTATTAAAATGTAAAGAGTTCCTGGGCTTTATAAGTAAGGCTTATTTGGTTCCCCAATAAAAGGTCCGGTTAACAAATATGAATTATGAATCTATTCTTCACTCTGGCGAGGTCTGGTGTTGTCTTGGCGACCGTGAAATTCACAGTGTAATAAAACTGCAAAAATGGTCAGGCTATTTTCCCCTCAATGTTGTTATGAATCTAATCAGAAAGATCCAATCGTTTCAAATAGGTCGTGTGTGGCATTTTCAAAATATTTCCTACATTGAAAGATTTTGCAAATGGTCACGTCTTTCATATATGCTAATATGATGTCTTGCATACCCTCTCACTAACACATTTGTAGACTCATATTGTCTAAAATGTAATAAATCCATGATTACTTTTAACCAAGTGACCGGAAGCGATTATATCACACTTGTCTGCCCACAGATGTCACACAGACAATAATCTAGTTATATGTCGTATGAGTACGCAAACTCCAGGTCTAATCGGTCATTTAATCCGATAGCGCTGGCCGATGTACGTGTTAATCTACAGCGACTGTAACTAACAAATGTGGGTAGCGCCAAGCAAATGTGATGTATCATATCAGCGGCTCCTGTAAATGTGATATTTATCACCTACAGGGTTCTTTGATTAAAATCAAATATCTGTTACTTAGCAGAGAATAACGAGGAAAGAAAGAAAGAGAAAAAGAAAAGTGTGATAATTGACAGCACATAATAAAAATATGTCCCACAAATGTATCGATACTGCCGGAGAGAACTAAAGATCGAAAGAGGTCGTCCTTTTCGCCACAAAAATAAAAATTTACGGTAGCACGTACACTGCTACACCAAGTCAAAGAAATACAGAGGTATGGAAGAGTTTGTTAGATAAAATTAAAAACAGACTAGAAAGTTATAATTACAAAACTACTACAATTTTCGGAAGATCGGTTTTAATTAACACTTTTATTTTACCTAAACTGACTTGCATAGCAAATGTCCAAACCATTTCTCAAGAAATTATTACACAAATAAACAAACTCACAAGAACATTCTTATTTCGCAACACTTTACATTGTATAAAACATAAAACGTTAATACAACACAAAGATAGACATGGGAGTATCTTTACAAGATATAGCAACAAAAATAGAAACTTTAAGAATCAAGTACAAAGGAGAAATCGTTTAAAATCCTGAACAATACCCCATGGCTCATTATTATATTGGTTTAAGATTATCTAACTTGTGTCGGTACAACAATAATCAACCTCATTATTATATTGGTTTCAGATTATCTAACTTGTGTCGTTACAACAATAATCAACCTCATCATGTTGGCACTTTACCACGCTTCTACGAACAACGCATACAAACCATACAAGGAAACCCATCTTTACTACAACAAAACACACGTTCACTTTACAGAAGTCTCATTAGTGTACAAGAACCCTCATTAGTGACAAGGATAACACGTGGTAACAAGTAATTCATAACTGATTACCAACCTATTGTTTAGGAGCCCATGAGCCCGCGGAGATGCTGTTTAACGGCCACTAGTAGTTATATAGATGTTTATTTTTAGTCAAGTTAATCCTTCATATGTTTTGTGGTTCAAGTTATAACTGGCCTTTCGCCAAAGATGGTGGATACTTGACCTTTTGTTAATTTATTTCAACGCAGGAATGTTCTTCCCTTTGAGTTTTTAGTGATAAGCAAAACAGTTTCAGCACAACAACTTATATCCGAAAGAAATTACTGTAAATTTCCACAAACAGCAAATGTAGAAAATTATATTAGAGTTTATTGATGACATTAGACAAACACTGTAAATTTCACAAAATGATGGTTGTTTATCCAAAATGAACAATCTATAATCCAACTGAATAATATACACACTTGTCTACTAAAGAAAAAAAACTTGTCTTGGTATCCTCAAAGACGAAGTTCTCCTAACGCTATTTGTAAAAAAAATCCTCTAGTCTAAAATCATGGTATCCTTGGAATCATAAATCCTAAAATCTCCGCCTCTCACCCACAACTCTTCTATTTATACTATTTCTTCTTTTTTCCCGCCCTTTTCCACACGACCCGTCCTTTTTTCACACGACACAATAATTAACATTTGCACTCCTCTCCAGCTTTTCGACCTTTTTTTGCACACGACATTCTGTTATTTCGATTCTGTTTTCACATGTGTGATCTTTTCCAACTTAACAATAGGATTTAAAAAAAACCCAGATCACACAAACATTCATTTCCCACTTTCGCGCTTATAAAACCCATTCATTATTATCTGGGACTGACCTACGTTTGCCCTGTCAGAGCAGTAACGGCAACTGAACTTTGAATGAATGCTGCGTTTTGTGTAAAAACGTCTTATTTGCATTTAAGGTCTTTCATTCTTACATGTATCATCTTCTACCACATATAAACTCTTAGCGTTAAAGTAGGAGGGACAAAGCTAGCGTGAAAGGCCAAGCGGTCACACCTACACAAGTTACCAGTTGCTCCACCCACAAAGGAAGTCACCTTTAGATTATTATATAGCATGACACCCATTAGGCAAAAACTTGTTGCACAATAAAAAAACATCCTAAAATGCAAATTATGTAACACCAATACACAGGTAACAGAATATCATTTGTTTTTTTTACTGTAGTACCATTACTTCTGCAATATAAATTTTGAAAAAGGAATTAGCGGTTTACATTCCACGCACTATTGACATGTATCATGCTAATTCTCTACCTAAGTGTACACAACAAGTAGAACTGAAACGTTTGACCCTGCTAGTGGAATTTAAATATTTTGTCTGGATATGTAGGAACTTCGCAGTGTTTGAAGGGAAACAGTACAACGCCCACTTATTCTCACAATTAAACCTACAAAAAAAACAATATTTTAGAGTTTGAAGGGATTTTTTTTGGGGGGGGGGGGGGGAGGGGAGGGGGTAAGGGGGCAGGGAACTAATTTCAACCCAGAACTGACTGTACATATGTTAATAATTATAGCCATGTTTGGCTTTATGGGTGCAAGTTCCAATGTGTGTGTGAACGAGTTTATTTGATAATTTTCTATTAAGTGTGCCAACGAGTGTAAGTACGCGTGAGTGTTTATATGTATTATACAATGTACTGTTTTTTTGTAAATTGAAAAGAAATAAAAATATTTAAAAAAAAAAACGGAACGAATGTATGTATGTGTGCGTCTATGTATATATAGGTATATAGGTGCAGATTCCAGGAATTTTGCTCTTCTTCGTGTGTCTTCTTAAAGGCTTTGACTCATTTCGGATTGTCTAAATAGTGGCTTAAGTGTACATGTGAAAGAGTAAGTTGTTTTATATGTAAAATACTATGTACTAAATAGGAATTTGATTAGCCATAAACCTATTTTATTTTGTATTCTTCTTTAAAATTTAATTAACTTTATTTATTCCACTGTTAATCTTTAAATCTCTATAAAATCTTAATTATTAATTATTTTATTTGTTTATGTATTCATTTATTATTTATTTTTTAACTTGTTTAAGTACACAAAGGAAGTGAGAGTACGCACGAGGTTTCATATGTAATATACAATGTACTTTTCTTGTATTTCATGTAAAATGTACCTGTTTTTGTAAAGTGGAAAGAACGACAAATACAAGTTTCAAGTGTCAGGAACACTTATCGTGGATAACGCTCCACTGTGTTCCACCACTGCAGTGTGGATTTATAATAACATTTATGATAAGGCTCGTTCATCTAGAAGTATGACCACACGACAATGGCTGACATAAATAATCAACACCTTCTACAGGAATTTCCCTTTATTAAATGCACAACACAATACGGCCACACGCGGCCAATAACGCATCAAATACAATAATGAAATGCCAATGTAACTTGCCTCAATAACTTAATCTAACAGTCTCATACACAACAGTAAGACTTAGCTGAAGAAACACTGCAATGACTATCGCTCACCATGAGCGGCAATAACTGTGACAATGGTAAACTCACCTCATTGACAACTTATAAATCTCCGGCCTGTAACAAATACAATGTAGACACTACACTGTTCTAGAGTAAAAACTTAATAATCCGTCAAATCCGGAATATGGCAAGCACTTATAACAAATAGTCCATAACATGAACTTCACAGCTAACTTGCTGGCAAATGGGAAAAATATCTGCGTCCAACCCGGACGCTGGCTAGAATCTTACTGACCACCTTCGCGCCTGTTTTCCCGGCTTTCAGTCGTCACCTGACTTGTCGGTGTTGCCATCCCCAGCGTTGCCTGGCTGACTTTTCGTACAACAGATGCACTGCGAAATAGCGCCGTGATACTGACATAAGAAATGAACACCTTTAACAGGAACTTCCCTTTAATTCATCATATCAAACACTACAACAAGGCCTCACACGGTCAATAAACACATCAAATACAATAATGAAATACCACTATAAACTTGGCTTAGCAGCTTAGACTGTCAGCATCATACATGACAGTACGACTTACACTACATAACATTGCATTGAACATCTCCCCCCCCCCCCCACTTCCAAGAAAGAAAACGAAGTTTTCTTCTATCCGGAGGAAGCTTCGCCCGACCCCCGTAGGAGTCTGGACGAACATGTGCCACTACCAGCATATCCTCATGCGAACAGAGAGTGCCATAGTTCTCCACTACCATTGTCAATACTGCATTCTCCAACCATCCAAACACAAAACACAATGAGTATGAAGTAGGTTATCCCAGGTTCTGGCAGTCGTGAAAAATGACAACGACTGTCCTCCCCTGGTCCACCCTAACACAGTGTGCGATACACTAGTAGTAACTCTTACATAGGCGTACGTTACAGTTGCTCACTAACAACAGACTTTCTTCTCAAAATTCAACCATATAGTAAATTGCCTTTATAGCGTCATCCTACTTAAATTCAAAAACATCACGCTTAGCACACACATGGTATTAACATTTGAAAACCACCTCCTTAGTCACTCTCACCAAATTATAAAGCTGTACATAACAACTTATATTCCATCAGAATAGTAATGGTGGCGTGGGTCAGACTCTGCGGTTCGGTTCGTGTTAACCGAAACACCCTAACTGAACGCGAAATCCGATACCTATCCCCTGCTATTGCTGGACTATCAGCAGGTGATTATGTAACCGGAATGATGATGACATTAGTAGTTTAGCAATTATCCTTTAAATAATTTTAGTACGCAAGTTATTGATGACGTCATTATTATATAGTCTCTTATCGACATTTTTAATAAAGACTTCCAGACAGTTACAGGAAATAATACGAGACCTGAAATTTCTTAACAGAATTAAATATACCCTCAAATAAAAGGTTTTAAAAATTGCTATCATGGCAACTTGTGTAGTAACTGTGACGTAAATATGACATAGACATAACTAGTGGAATATCCATCTTAACAAATGGCTTCGCCAATTAAATAGATTATCTCAAACATATCCGTTTGACTGACAAATCAAAGTAACTTCCCCCAACAGTCTTAGGAACCAGTTTGTATATATTGACAGCCCAAAAACCCTAGCAAAGGAGCCGAAGCCCAAGTTCCTAGCAGAAGAGTTGAAGCCCAAGTTCCTAGCAGAAGAGTCGAAGCCCAAGTTCCTAGCAGAAGAGTTGAAGCCCAAGTTCCTAGCAGAAGAGTTGAAGCCCAAGTTCCTAGCAGATTTGCTGACTACCACTATATATTGGCAAGAACTGAATAGACTCCAGAAATAGTTGAACAATAGCTAACCCGACCTCTAGCTCTATGACAACATAATACTTTCAGGTTGTTAAAGGTCTCGACTTAGCATTAAGACTTATGCATATTATACAGGAGAAATAAATGTACCTAAGCTCATCAAAATGCACAACATGAATTTTATGAGATGACTTCATTTTGTGGAAATGAATACTAATGAACTAAGAATGGGATCCTCTTGTAATTTACCGTTATACATCTGAAAGAAATCAAATTAAAACTTCATATAAAATGTCGGACTTTGCTTCAAAATGCTGATGGAAATTATTGAGTTTGAATTGCTTATTGTTTAGGAATTCTAGGAACAATGGAAAGTACTGCCATATATATTTCATGTGATACTTCCAATTTTCAAAATTCATAATCGAACCTGGAACCCGTACCATGTGATAAGTTAAATAATATCTCTGGAGGAGCATCCAGTAAACTCGAACTTGAATATATTTATATAGTAAACTTGAACTTGACATTTATAGGTTCTGTAACTTGAAAGACAGAATACCGTCGGAATACTTACTATACTGTTCTTTATTCTTTCCCCGGAGAATAGCTCCTAATTAACTGGTCACAATTAATACATTGGCACAATACCAGCTTCTTAGTTGGTGTGTCAATGTAACACGCATTCTCAGTATAACAAATACATCTATCAAACTGTTCTGACCTACTTTAATATTTTCCGACGGAATATTCATTTATAAATAGAGAATGATAAAATAAATAAAATAGAACCACAATCAGTTTTACCCCAAAATACTATCTATGTGAATACGGGCACAGTTATGGAGCAACGACACCTATGTGCACCCCACCTATTCGTGAAAGTCACTCGTGCAACTTTAGTATTGTCTCGCAATGACAATACCTCCGCGAACTTCACTGGCGCGACTTCACACTCGTCTGAGTGTGCGCCAGCTAGCATTCAGGGGGATATTGAGGACCCACACCTTGCGGTCCCTAGCTATCAGGTATTCAGATATGCCTCTACAGTTCCTATTCATGTCCCTCGGCATCGGACTGTGAGTATTAATGGGCGCCTGCCGTGAACCCCGTCTAAGATGTACTTTCTTCTCAGGTAGTGATATCTCGACCACCTGATCGTCCGCCCCGGGACTTCGGTGTTGCTGAGGCCTTGCTTCAGCTCCTTCCGTGGCGTTATGCACTCCCCGTACATTGCCGACGATCCAATCGTCGACTTGGTTCTCGAGGACAAACGCGTTTTTTAAAAAAAATGTGCGCACCACAATGTTACATCAGAGCTGAAAATGTTGGTCATCAATCTCTTAAACATACTACAATACAGAACATGCCATGTAAAACTATCTACAACGGTTGTGGTGTCGATCAAAAAATTCTAAGACTCACCCTCCTGAAATTGTGGAAGTCTGGCTGCGGCTACAGTTGTGTTACTAGTCATGGGACATACAATTGTGTTCTTATATGAAGTTATGTGTGTAAGTATGTTGTTTGTGTTAATAATAAATACATGGCTTTCGTAGATTACATGTTTAACTATTATTCATTCATAACATTATACCAAACAAAAACAATGTTACAGGGGCCGCCGGAAAGGGGAACAGAGATTAGTAACATTGTTCCCTACCATGCATGTGGTATATAGCGACTAAGAAGAACTATTTTCTCGCCTATAAGATCTCTGATTCGTGTGTCTGTGACTAATGTCTCTATCTCCGGTAGATTCTGAAATGTCTGAGTAAACCAACAGGAATATTTCTGAATCCTCTGAAGTCCTCGGCCTCCTTTGGTATTTGCTCTGTATTGTTTCCCTGGCCGATAGCCTCCTATGGTATTTGCTTTGTATTGTTTCCCTGACCGATAGCCTCCTATGGTATTTGCTCTGTATTGTTTCCCTGGCCGATAGCCTCCTATGGTATTTGCTCTGTATTGTTTCCCTGGCCGATAGCCTCCTATGGTATTTGCTCTGTATTGTTTTCCTGGCCGATAACTTCCTATGGTATTTGCTCTGTATTGTTGCCCTGGCCGATATACTTGTCGACTGGCATCTATAAGCGTAGTAGTTGTAGACACGTTTGCTATGAGTGTTTTGTAACACAGTTTGGTCAGGAGGTTGATGAGCGCTTTTCAGAGCTGATAGTAACTTTTGTCTCCAAAAACGGCACTGTGTTGTCCGTAATAATCAACATCATTTATTACAGTATTGGCATTAGTAGGTTGTAGAACTGGTAAGTGTTCAGAACCCAAATTTATTCATCATGTGTATAATATTTTTAATTTTATTAAATTTACCAGATTTCCTAACTTCTAATCTGGTATAGATTTTCTTGTCATACAGTTTTAAAGATTATTTGACAACAATTACAGCAAAACGAAATTCTTGAAGTGAATGTATTACTAAAAAATTTTCTCCTTTTGGCTGAAGGTTACCTCTCGTAGAGATACAAATGGAGAATGCTAGATATTTATATACACCTATATCGTGTGTGTCAGTGAGTCTCTTATGTAATGACCGTGTTATTTTGTGTATATACCTCTTGTTTGTACACTTGAATATGTTTAAAGAAAGCAGTGGTCAGCTTAATGTTGTTGTTATCTCCGCACATTTTGTCCTAGAATGTTACTGGTGACGGCCATATGTCCTTTCTTTGTTCGTCAAAGGTACAGCGTTTTGGCAGCAGACGTTCATCTTTAGTTTGTTGAATAATATTATTTCAATCTGTTGTGGCCACGATTAGTAAGACTTAATGAAACTATAAATAACAAAGCTATTTCTGTGAGCACAATTTCTACACCTTTGAACAGATAATTTGTATTGATGAACGCAAGGGAGATAACTTGGTAAAATGTAAAGGATCCCATTACTCGCCCATTGAGGCATATTGGGAATATGGTGTTAGGCCCATATTTTCTTGACCATCGGCACACTAGGGGTGATGTGGTCAGCACAACGAGGGCAGCTTTAACCTTCCAAGAAGTTGCTTGGTACCCAGTTAGGGCTGGGTCGACCCAGGAGCGTTTGCGGCCTGAACAAATCCCACCTCATATGGTTATCGAACCATAGACCACTGAGCTAGGAAGCCAGTGCACTAACCACTATGCTACTGCGGCTTCCTGAAATAACTTGAGTAATAAAATAAATACTTATTTGGTTAATCAAGATACTTCATTAAAGTCTGTAACATAAGGTAATCAAGACACTTCATTAAAGTCTGTAACGTAAGGTAATCAAGACACTTCATTAACTCTTTGACTCCAGACCAACGATCTGAACGTTGCAAAATTCAACACGCCGTGCCAGAGCAACGCTCATGGCGTTGTTTTTAGTTTATCACGAATAAACCCTAAAAATCGTCCGCTAAATGCAGTTCATATATTAAAACTCGTAGAATGACTTCCGCTACTATTTAAACAACTAATATGACTTTAGTTAATCAGCACATGTGCGTGTTTTGATGTTATTATCACAATTTTTGTGAAGATTCGCATGTTTACGTTTTTCGTTGTTTTTGCTAGAGAAATATGTCACGCTTTATATTTACATTTTCTAAGTCTCCTAAGCAAATAATTGTGTCAAACTACTTTGAAACATTGCTGACATTAATGATGGTTGTTTGGTAGTCACAGTTTGTTGTCAAAATACGGAATATATGCAGAAAAGCTAGACACACTAGATTTAGTTGATGAGTGGGCGTAGTCATATTCTGGCCGATAAAAAAGCAACAAAACTAGACCTACCGTAACATCTAATCACTAGTTCTTGGTAGAAGATGAAGCTAGGGATACTATTAAAACATTAAACAAGAGTAAAAAAGTATTTATATGACGTTATTCTTATTTATTTGTTTGAAAATTACGTAATGCACGATTGCATAATTTATTTTTTTCTTACAAAGAACCACGGAAAAACTGGTGCGAATAACACTAAATGTACTAATTTTGGCCATAAGCATGTTTTTTTTACTTTGTATATGGATTAACTTGACGTTTGAAGACTAAAAAGAAAGTTTTACTGTCTACGACAGTAATTTGTCTTTGGTAAGATCGTATTCTACAGTTAACGTTTTAGTGTTTTTCAACTTTACATGCAAAATGATTAAATTATACCGAACATACTTGTGTTAATACTACCACAGACATTATATATTTGAATTCTCTATCCATTTCCCTACAGTTTGGTATATAATAAGTACATGTTCAAAGGAAAATTCACAAACAAATTTAGACTGAAAGATGAACACTTCACTCTATAAAATTCTGCCCACAAAAAAAGTCTGGCACAGCGTGCAAAATAACTCTGGAATGAATGAGTTAAAGTCTGTCACGTGACAAATTCTTGATAAAATTTATCAAGTTTTCACAAGTCGTCTTATTTGTTATTTGGTTATCGTCACCAATAACACTGGCTAAGAAAAAAAAATGTTTTTTCTTTCTCTAACATTTCTATGTTTTTCTGGTCAATTTTAATGCGCTGTTTTTAAATCTGCACACCGTTTTTCTCTATCAGGTCGGGATCTCTAGAAATACGCAATTGAAGATTTTTAACAACGCATTCAGTATTACAACATCATTCGTACAAGAAGTATAACAGTTATGTAGGCTTGAATTTCTTTGCAGTCGACTTTCATTGGTGAATGGCATGTGGTACATCGCGATGAAGCATCCAACAATAATTGGCAAGCATGGTCACACTCCACCGTCCTTGATAACGTGACTCCATTACGGCGATATCTTGATGGAATCATTCTCCATGTTCATCGCTGACTTCGCCAAGGTTGTCAGGGAAAAAGTCAAGATGCGAATCGAGCAAATGGATTTTGAGGGACATGTTACAGCCCATAATTCTGTATGCATCTATGCACTGCTTAACAATATGCACATAGTCGACAGATTTGTGATTTCCCAGACGGTTATCGACGATCGATTTGAATGCCATCCATGCGCGAAGTTCACTACCATGTAACAAGTTCTCGAATTGTTTGTCTGCAATAACTTTCCTAATCTGAGGTCCTACAAAGATACCTTCCTTTATCTTTGCATCGCTAACTTGCGGAAACTTTTCTCAAAGATAAGTGAAAGCTTTTCTCGTTTTATCTAACGCTTTTACGAAATTCTTCATGAGCCCCAACTTTATATGTAACGGTGGTAAAATGATGCTGTTTTTGTTAACTAATGGCTCGTGTATTACATTTTTATGCCCGAGCTGCATACGATCCCGGATAGGCCACACCTTTCTTGCATAATGTTCCTGTCTGTTGCGGCTGTCCCAATCACATAGGAAGCAACAAAATTTAGTATACCCAGTCTGCATGCCTGTGAAAATTGCAATGACCTTTAGGTCTCCACAAATCCGCCATTGGTAGTCATTGTACTTTATTTTTGCCAAAAGTACAGACATATTGTCATAAAAATTTCTTTCATATGAACAGAGTAGGCGACTGGAATTGATGAAAATAAATTTCTGTTATGCAATAACACGGCTTTTAGACTAGTCTTGGAAGAGTCGATGAAAAGTCGCCATTCGTTGACTATGTTCTAATTACCGAGGTGCACCATTAGACCGTTTACATCTTTGCAATAGCAAATGTCATCATCCATCTCAAAGTATTGAACAAGTTCTCCGTGTCTATGACGAAATTTAGATATCGGAGTATTGGGCGCTAAAAGATTCCATTCTTTGAGTCGCGAACCAAGTAATTCTGCTTGTCCTTTGGTAAGAGCGAGATCACGTATTAGATCTGAAAGTTCTGAATGGTTAATTAAGTGAACACCATCATTCACCGTTATATAATCCCAGTCAGAATTAGTTTCTAAAGCAGGTAAACTATCACTTTCTGATGGTTCATTCACGTCCAATGGATATTGTTCTGGTGGAACTGGGATCGGACTCGTGATTGGATCACGAGGCACTGGTTTTGAAACCGATTCAATATTTGGATAAACCACAGACTTTCTAGTTTTAAAAGTGAAACCATGGATATTTGTCAAGCAGAAGTAATAATCAGTAGCGTGATTTGTCGGTTCACGCCTTATTACTGGCACTCCAAAAGGCACGACTTATGCTTCGGCGATTTTCGTAACCAACCTGCCAATGTATTTGCACAAGTCGAACAAACTGCATTTGGCTTCCAGGATTTATTTGCATCATCAACTTTCAAATCGAAATAAAGTTCATATGCTTCCTTTAGTAAAGGTGTAAAGTTTTTCTGGTGAACACGATCGGTAAAATATCCGCACACGTAACAGAACAGATCAGCCGAACTTCTACAACTTCTAGAAGTCATATTTCGCTCAGAATTATTTCAAAATACAGTAACTATTTGAAAAATAGCGTAACATATGTCATGCATCTTTTAGCAGTATAAAACGTAGAATTATTTTGCATTTTATTAATTTTTAATAATTTATATAGTAAAAATGAAACGGAGCAAATAACGGTTTCCCAAAAAATATATTTATTCACAAATATCTTAACAACCCGATGTGATCGAGATAAACGGATTTCAAATTTGAAATCAGCGCAAGAAACTGACCTAAGAACACTTATTCTTATATAAGAAAGAAAAATGTTGTTTGTCAGTGCAATTATTGGTTATCTTGTGGCTGCTTGAGGTTATCCTGTGGCTGCTTGTGGTTATCCTGTGGCTGCTTGTGGTTATCTTGTGGCTGCTTGTGGTATTCTCGTGGCTGCTTGTGGTTATCTTGTGGCTGATTGTTGTTATCTTTTGGCTGCTTGGGGTTATCTTGTGGCTTCTTGTAGTTATCGTGTGGCTCCTAGAAGTCTTTGACAATAAACGAATAGTACTACAGCTATCTCAGCATGTCGTAAGTGGCTGATTGTGTATGGTTCATAATGGAAACAAGGTCACATAAATGTTATGATGTAGGCTTATATCTACCGCCCTGGTGTAATGGTGGTTCAATGGCCCTGGTGTAATGGTGGTTCTATGGCCCTGGTGTAATGGTGGTTCTATGGCCCTGGTGTAATGGCGGTTCTATTGCCCTGGTGTAATGGTGGTTCTATGGCCCTAGTGTAATGGTGGTTCTATGGCCCTGGCGTAATGGCGGTTCTATGGCCCTAGCGTAATGGTGGTTCTATGGCCCTGGTGTAATGATGGTTCTATGGCCCTGGTGTAACGGTGGTTCTATGGCCCTGGTGTAATGGTGGTTCTATGACCCTGGTGTAATGGTGGTTTCTATGGCCCTGGTGTAATGGTGGTTCTATGGCCCTGGTGTAATGGTGGTTCTATGACCCTGGTGTAATGGTGGTTCTATGGCCCTGGCGTAATGGCGGTTCTATGGCCCTGGTGTAATGGTGGTTCTATGGCCCTGGAGTAATGGTGGTTTCTATGGCCCTAGTGTAATGGTGGTTCTATGGCCCTGGTGTAATGGTGGTTCTATGGCCCTGGTGTAACGGTGGTTCTATGGCCCTGGTGTAATGGTGGTTTTATGACCCTGGTGTAATGGTGGTTTCTATGGCCCTGGTGTAATGGTGGTTCTATGGCCCTGGTGTAATGGTGGTTCTATGGCCCTGGCGTAATGGCGGTTCTATGGCCCTGGCGTAATGGTGGTTCTATGGCCCTGGAGTAATGGTGGTTCTATGGCCCTGGTGTAATGGTGGTTCTATGGCCATGGTGTAATGGTGGTTCTATAGCCCTTGTGTAATGGAGGTTTTTTGGCCCTGGTGTAATTGTGGTTTTATGCTCCATAGGGAGAGAGAAGGTCAATGATGATGATGGCTTGAGCAAATGTAGACTAGAAAGTTTGGATAAGACAGAACGTGATGATGATGACTTGAGCAAATGTAGACTAGAACTTTTGGATAAAACCGAACATGATAATGATGACTTGAGCAAATGTAGACTAGAACTTTTGGATAAAACTGAACTTGATAATGATGACTTGAGCAAATGTAGACTAGAACTTTTGCATAAAACTGAACATGATGATGATGACTTGAGCAAATGTAGACTAGAACTTGTGGATAAAACCGAACATGATGATGATGACTTGAGCAAATGTAGACCAGAACTTTTGCATATAAAAAAAAAACATGATGATGATGACTTGAGCAAATGTAGACTACAACTTTTGGCTAAAACAGAACATGATGATGATGACTTGAGCAAATGTAGACTAGGCTAGAACTTTTGGATAAAACCGAACATGATAATGATGACTTGAGCAAATGTAGACCAGAACTTTTGCATAAAACAGACCGTGATGATGATGACTTGAGCAAATGTAGACTAGAACTTTTGGATAAAACAGAACATGATGATGATGACTCGAGAAAATTTAGACTTAAACGTTTGGATAATACAGAACATGATGATGATGACTTGACAAATGTAGACTAGAACTTTTGAATAAAACCGAACATGATGATGATGACTTGAGAAAATGTAGACTAGAACCTTTGGATAAAACAGAACATGATGATGATGACTTGAGCAAATGTAGACTAGAACTTTTGGATAAAATAGAACATGACGATCATGGCTTGAGCAAATGTAGACAACAACTTTTGAATAAAACAGAACATGATGATGATGACTTGAGCAAATGTAGACTAGAACTTGTGGATAAAAGAGAACATGATGATGATGACTTGAGAAATTGTAGACTAGAACTTTTGGATAAAACCGAACATGATGATGATGACTTGACAAATGTAGACTAGAACTTTTCTATAAAACAGAACATGATCATCATGGCTTGAGCAAATATAGACTAGAACTTTTGGATAAAACAGAACATGATGATGATGACTTGAACAAATGTAAACTAGAACATTTGGATGAAACAGAACATGATGATGATGGCTTGAGCAAATGCAGATTAGAACTTTTGGATAAAACAGAACATGATGATGATGACTTGAGCACATGTGGACTAGAACTTTTGTATAAAACAGAACATGATTACGATGACTTGAGAAAATGTAGACTAGAACTTTTTGATAAAACAGAACATGATGATGATAACTTGAGCAATTGTAGACTAGAACTTTTGGATAAAACAGAACATGATGATGATGACTTGACCAAATGTAGACTAAAAATTGTGGATAAAACAGAACATGATAATGAAGACTTGAGCAAATGTAGACTATAACTTTTAGATAATACAGAACATGATGATGATGACTTGAGCAAATGTTGACTTGAACTTTTGCATAAAATAGATCATGATCATGATGGCTCGAGCAAATGTAGACTAGAACTTTTGGATAAAATAGAACATGATGATGATAGCTTGAACAAATGTAGACTAGAACTTTTGGATAAAACAGAACATGATGATGATGATGACTTGAGCAAATGTAGACTAGAACATTTAGATAAAAGAGAACATGATGATGATGACTTGAGTTAATGTAGACGTGAACTTTTGGATAAACAGAACGTGATGATGATGACTTGAGCAAATGTAGACTAGATTTCCTCAAGTCATCATCATTATGTTCAGTTTTATACAAAAGTTCTAGTCTACATTTGCTCAAGTCATCATCATGATGTTCTGTTTTATACAAAAGTTGTAGTCTACATTTGTCAAGTCATCATCATCATGTTCTGTTTTATACAAAAGTTCTAGTCTACACTTGCTCAAGCCATCATCATGATGTTCTGTTTCATTCAAAAGTTCTAGTCTACATTTGCTTAAGTCATCATCATCACGTTTTGTTTATCCAAAAGTTCAAGCCTACATTAACTCAAGTCATCATCATCATGTTCTCTTTTATCTAAATGTTCTAGTCTACATTTGCTCAAGTCATCATCATCATGTTCGGTTTTATCCAAAAGTTCTAGTCTACATTTGCTCAAGCTATCATCATCATGTTCTATTTTATCCAAAAGTTCTAGTCTACATTTGCTCAAGCTATCATCATCATGTTCTATTTTATCCAAAAGTTCTAGTCTACATTTGCTCGAGCCATCATCATCGTGATCTCTTTTATCCAAAAGTTCAAGTCAACATTTGCTCAAGTCATCATCATCATGTTCTGTATTATCCAAAAGTTATATTCTACATTTGCTCAAGTCATCATCATCATGTTCTGTTTTATCCAAAAGATCTAGTCTACATTTGCTCAAGTCATCATCATCATGTTCTGTATTAACAAAACGTTTAAGTCTAAATTTTCTCAAGTCATCATCATCATGTTCTGGTTTATGCAAAAGTTCTAGTCTACATTTGATCAAGTCATCATAATGATGTTCTATTTGATACAAAAGTTCTAGTCTACATTTGTCAAGTCATCATCATCATGTTCTGTTTTATACAAAAGTTCTAGTCTACACTTGCTCAAGCCATCATCATGAATTTAGACTTAAACGTTATGATAATACAGAACATGAGGATGACTTGAGCAAATGTAGACTAGATCTTTTAGATAAAACAGAACTCAATTTTTAGAGAATCCGCTCTGTAAAATCTTTCTTTAAAATGCGAACATGTAGATTAGTCTTCAGCATTGGTAGCTTACAGAATGCAATAGGGTTCTCCATTCTTTGACTTATTGTTCAAATGTAGTACTGTCAAAACAACACATCACCATCACTGTAATATTTCATGGACCAACATATCATGAAGTCATTTCGTGGGATAGTTTAAACATTGTGAGTCACCTGTATTTGTAGAGTTGATTGGTGATATAGGGTCCTTGATACATCGCAAAAGGACATCAGTCACAACATTCTGGCTTCCTTTGAATGCTCTGATGTCATAGTCATGCAGCTGAAGTGCAAGCGAAGCCCTGGCAGCTCTCTCATTTTGGAATCTTGCTGTCTTGAGAAGGACAACGCTTTTTGATCGGTTTCTAATGTGAATCGTGCCCCCATTAAGTAATGTTGAGGTTTGGCGAAGCAAAACACAATCGCCAACAGCTCCCGCTCGACAATGGGATACTTTTGCTCAGTAGGCATCAATTTCCTACTGACGTATAGAATTGGATGCATGCAGCCTTCAACCTCCTGCATAAGCGTTCCACAGATTCCTGTTCCAGAGTCGTCTACTCTGAGGGTAAAAGGAAATCGAGAGTAAGGTAATCTCAAAATTGGTGATTTGGAAAAGCAGATTTTCAATACATTTAAAGCAACATCACAAACATGGGACCAGACAATTTCGTTTGGCGAGTTCTTTTTCAATAACAAAGTCAGAGCTGAGGTAATTTCTGAAAAATTAGGCACGAATTTTCTATAGAAATTCAATAAGCCTAACAGACTGCGAACATATTTCTTAGTTCTAGGAATTTCAAGATTCAAGATTTTAGAGATAGTTGAATCTTCAGGTTTAAGAAAACCACCTCCTACCTTATGACCAAGAAAATAAATTTCAGTGAATCATATTCTTGTTTTAGAAGGTCTAGCAAAAAATTAGTCTTTAAATAGTGACAGTATAGTATCAAGATGTGTGCATTCTACAGAACTGACCATTAACATCTGTGTGTTGCTGAATGATGCACCAATTGCACATCAAGACAATAATCTCGAAAGTAAGATCCGTTGTCATGCTCGACAACCATGTGTGCATCCACATCTGAGTAAAAATAAATAAGAACTTCCCTATCCTCGAAACTGTTGATAGGGAAAAGAAGTACAAATTTTACGTCAGCAGTCAACTGGAAATAATCACCCAGTGACTGCCATGTAGTGCCTGGTGGCAGATTTCGATCTAGTATGGTGCATAATTATGGTCTATTTCCTCGATAAGGCATCTAATTTTTACGAAACTGTGAGCGGGGGTGGTAAGCACCTTTATTCACGTGAGAAATATGGTTATTTTTCTTTCTCATGGATGTTATCTTTATTATATGATGTATCTGTTAAGAACAGATCTTGTGTAAGGGAAGTAAACCTGAAAATGCTTGTTGGACAGATTGAATTGTTGGGTTATGGCGCTTGTTTGCTCATTAGTCGTTGATTTGTTTAAAAATATCTCCTGGTAGTTTCGTGAGACAGAGTACAGAAAGCGTTGTGAACGCTGATCATCTCAAGTGTTGAGATGTATTTATTCTGTATTGTTTTGAGCTGTGTGTGGTTAGCCCGCACATGTATTTTGACTGAGCTGTGTTGAACAGCCGAGTCTCGTGACTGTTTGGGCGGGACTGGTGTGTGATCCCGTGCAGTCTGTTCCTGAGCGTTGACCGAGTGGGTCAGCCCTGCGGTTTTGATGGTGTGTTCCTACGCAGTGGATGGAGAAGATGTCGACTAGTGATTTCGCTGTGTGTACAGCATATTTTGTAAACTGCAGTATGGATTTTTGTGAAGCTATTATTTAGGCCGTGAATTATGATAACTGCTGTGTGCAGTCTTTATAGCGCAGAGTTGAGATGTGAGTACTTTAGGCCATGAATTATGATAACTGCTGTGTGCAGTCTTTATAGCGCAGAGTTTGAGATTCTTTATAGCGAGTATGAGATGTGAGTACTTTAGGCCATGAATTATGATAACTGCTGTGTGCAGTCTTTATAGCACAGAGTTTGAGATGTGAGTACTTTAGGCCATGAATTATGATAACTGCTGGCGTGCAGTCTTTATAGCGCAGAGTTGAGATGTGAGTACTTTAGGCCATGAATTATGATAACTGCTGTGTGCAGTCTTTATAGCGCAGAGTTTGAGATGTGAGTACTTTAGGCCATGAATTATGATAACTGCTAAATGCAGTCTTTATAGCGCAGAGTTGAGATGTGAGTACTTTAGGCCATGAATTATGATAACTGCCGAGTGTGCAGTCTTTTGAGTGCAGAGATAATTCGTGCTTTTGCTGTCAACTGTATTTTATGTATGTCATCGTGACTGTGTTGTAACGTAATAAACAATATAGAACTGTTCCAGTCGTTTACAACCTTCTTGACTCCTACATGTACTCTTACGTACGTACTGTTTGGTGTGACTGTACCTACATACACCCATTTCAACATTCCAGACACAGTGACAGAGCAGTAGTAATCCATATTTAGAAAAAAAATTCTGTGTGGGCGTGGCCTTACTTCAGAACCCTCGACCTACTTCTATAATTAGCCTGTGTGGCGTATATCATCATACTGTTACAGTGGTGGTTTCCAGTCATTTAGGGTGTGATACTCACTACAGAAGACGTTACTGCTAAGCAGAGCCATAACATATTTGGTGGCGTGTACTCAGAAGCAAGAGTTTAACAACACATAACTTTATCAGTGATAGCAAGAGACTTTCGACGTCAACAGTTGTCGCCAGTCTTACGGGGAGTGAGTGATACGAGCGACATTCGCGTTATATGAGAGTTACATTGTTACCTGTTACATTGGTGGCCAAGACTGGTTTTATCTTCTGTTCCAGTCATTTTGGATCTTATACCTACGACATTTGCGTCATGATACACAGTGTTGCCTGTGTTCAAGTACATGTGCAGTAGTTCCAGTCCGTTTACACATGTACCACAGGTCAAGAGTTGCAGTATTTCCTGTGTTCCAGTTCCTGTCATTTTGTGCAGTGTCAAGCACATACCATACGAATCAAGGACCTGAGGGGAAAAGTGTCAAGTTCCAGTGCCTTTCTGCGGTGGATTGCTTTTATCTGCAGACTATGTGATACCCAGTGTGTTGGCAGAAAGGAACGGGATTGTTTTCAGTCAAGATAAGTGGTTTTTTTGTTGTGTGAACTGTGCCACTTTATGCATGTCAACAAGCCTTCCTAAACTATGCATTGCTTATTCTGTTAATAACTGTTGTTTTTGTGCTTTATGTCTATATTGGCATATTATTAGGTTTTGATGCATAAGTGATTTATGGCTTCATGTCAAATGTTGACTTCTTGTCACGTGACTGATAATTTATTTTACCATCTTGTCCATAATTTGATTACTTTTTAAATGTCCTGGTTTCCTCGCCATTTGTATTCTTCTTTTCTTTCATTTTTCACCTTTTCAAACCCCACCCGCGGTTTGTTTACGTTTGGCTGGCCTTCAGAATTAAAAATTCTTCAACAGTCAGCGTAGCGGTAACGTAATGTTATCTAAACGCACCTGTGGTCCGTCTGACCAGGCGCAATTTCTCTGGTCGCTCTAAGCCTTTGATCACGAGCGAGAGACGGTTTCTGTGAAAGAAACAGCTTGTCTGTGGGAGGTAACTTCTGCAGGTGGTCTCTGTGTTTGGCCTTCAGAACGCATTAGTGATCATAATATTATGTCTAGTGGGGAAATTTTCTCAAAGTTGTTGCTTCTGAAACCTTTTGTCTTACTCTCGATTACGTCTTTCGCCGAACATCTGTAGAAATATGCAGGCCAGGGCTCCGGGGGGAGCGTCCTTTGTAATCTATAAGAGTAGATGGGTTTAATAAGCCAACACACTCGTGAATATTCTTGGCCCGTAGATGACCATATGAGACTTAGGCAGAGTTAGCACAGCAGAACTAGAATGTGTTTGCCTATGTTCTTGTCATTTTTCGGGTTTCAGGGAGACCGAATCGCTAGAGCAGACTCCAGTCAGGCGAAGAACGTCATGTTCTCTTCGTTCTATAGGGATTCTGAATACAACTAGCAATCACGAGTCGTCAACCCCGTTCCTGAATCAAAACCCCTTTTTGTCAACGCCAAGTTAAGCTCACGCAGTGCAACGAGCCAACGCTAAATCTGAAATCATCTAATGCAGTAGTAGTTCTCTACTCGCCTATTGGATTACCAGTCAGAGCATTGCCGCTTCCAGAATATCAAAACCGCCCAGCATGTCTATTGCAGAATCTGATATCACCCGAATTTGTGTGCCTAAACGGGGCCCTAAGCCAAACCACAGCCAAACCAGTTTAAACAGGATTTACAGCCAAGCAAGAAATAGCGCCGGATAAGAGCGCCTGGGACTCCTTGTCCTCAAGTAACTTCGTCTGGTGTATTTTTGGGTTTATGTAGAACTTCGCACTTAGGAGCGGCCAGCAAAGATAAACAGCGTCTTCCAGCCTAACTCGCGCAATTAGGGGTAACCCAAGTCAGCACCAACAAGAAAGTTTTTACAGGTCAAGTCCATCACCCATGAAGTATATTTTTACGTAAAAGACACTTTCTGTAGCTGGCACATTTGGTCCCACAAAAGCGGACAGGCTGACACGCAATTTATTCATTTGGTAAACCGGAGATAAATACGTCTTCCAGCCCCTCACGCAATTAGGGGTCACCAAAGATAGCGCCTAAATTGGATTTACAGGTCAATTCCATTACCCATGGAGTATATGTTTTACGTAAAGACATTGGAGCTATTTCATTTGGTCCCACGAAAAGCGGACGGACTGTCGCTCAGTTAGTTTATTTGGTCAGCAGGAGATAAACAGCGTCTTCCAGCCCACCTTGCGCAACTAGAGGTCACCAACCTTTAGCACCAGCGAGGAAAGTTTTGTATTTCACTTCATTCACCTTGAAGGATATTTACGTGTAAGACACTTTTCTGGAGCTAGCTTTTGGTCCCACGAAAGCGGACGGACTGACACGCAGTTTTATTCAGTTGGTAAACCAGAGGTAAATAGAGTCTTCCAGACCACCTCGCGCAACTAGAGGTCACCAATGATAGTACCAACAAAGAAAGTTTTGTAGGCTTATTCCCTCACCTTGAACGATCTACCTGTAAGACACTTTCTGGACTATTTCATTTGGTCCCACGAAAGCGGACGGACTGCCACTCAGTTTATTTCATTTCTCTGTGTTCTACAGGTTTTATGAGTGTTGGTGGTGTGTGTGTTTGTGGGTGTGTATTTGCATTATGGTGGTTATTGTTGGTTATTGATGGTTATTGATGGTTATTGATGGTTATTGATGACTATTGATGAATATTTTGATTATTGATGTAATTTTATGCTGTGTATGATGAGATGCATTATTTTCCATGCTTTTCTTCTTTAATAAAGATTACATATTTATTAATGCGCTGTTCCCGACCCTTTCATCGATAATTAACTTGTTTTAGCTCTTTACTATAATCTCTATGTTTGATAAGAGAAAAGAGTGAGAGCAGGAGGTGCTTAGACAGTAAAAGTGAGTTGAGGCATGGAGAGAGAGATCATTTTGATAAATCTTCTTCCAGGTTGTCTCAAGTCCATCTCCTATTTACACCTTTCTGTGTGTGTAATCTATAACTCTGTCAGTCCACTATCCCTTGTCGATTTCACTACTATTGTCTAACTCGACAAATACTCTACACTTAACTCAACTACGACACTTCCCTCAGATGGATATGACGTTATAAAGGTTCTTTGGATAGAAATTGGTGATACTGTAATTAAGAATAATTGCAATTTCTTGAATAGATACTTAACTGTGTGAGGTGGAAAAGTAATTGATCAAACTTTTGCAGGCAATAACTTATTATAATTATAAGTGATTACTATATATATTTGACTGAGTAGGTTAAGTCACTATGGATTGTGATATGAATCAAGAGGTTATGAGGCCTATATTAGAAAATTTATTTGAAGCAGGTAGAGATTTTGAGAGATTAAAAGGCCCAGAACTAGAAAACCATGTGATGGATAGAATTTTGGCCAATGCGTCATTATCCTTAAGGTATTTTGCTTGGGATAATTTTCAGTCCGATCATCATTTAATCATGGCTAAAGATTTGGCGGATTTACTGAATTACCTTCGTGAGTTTGTGTAGAACTATATGGATGTGAAACACGATCATATATTGAAGACAATACACAAGGTAATTTATTACGGCATTCCTGATGATCAGAAAAAGGAGTTAGAAGATGAGGAGCACATAAGAAAGAACAAACAGAGTGCACTATAGGAAAGGAAGAATTGTTTAGATAATATTGCTGAAGAGAGTAAATCACATGAGAAACTGTCTCTACTTACAAGGGATTTACATAAATCGAACTCAGAACTTACAAGTATACAAGCTGCATTGAATTCAGCTTTAAGCAAAGTCAAAGACTTGGAAGCTCAGATAGAAGATAAGTACGGCGAAATTAGTAATCTCACGCAAGAAGTGCAGGAAAAGAAAGAGATGTATGACAAATTAAAAAGTGAGACCAATGAACGTGAGAAGACTTATATAGAAATGCTTCATGATGTGTTGGATGATAATGAGATTCTCCGACGCCAACTCGAGAAAAACAATACCGTATCCCACGATAAGATTAATGAGCTTAATAATAGCAATGATGATATTAAGATTCAGGCACTACAACTAGAGTTGACACAGTTGAGAGCAAATAAGGAAAGGGATGATAAAAGGAGATTAGAAGAGTTAACGGCTGAGAAAGAGAAGGTGGCTAAGATTGAAAATTTACTAGCGGAAGAAGGTTGCAAAGTTTTGGCAGTTAAGGATTTAAATAAAAGATTAAGTGAAGAGATTGCACTTAAAGATGTTGAGATAACAGAAGTAAGAAAAAGAGTAGATGGCCTACTCGATATTGTTTTAAACAATAAGATGTGGTCTTCTGTCAATGTTGACAATGATAGACAGAAAGTTGCTTATCATCAGAGCACTAAAGCAAAAAGTCAGCCTCATACACTTTTTGCGGATATTAATGGCAAAGATAGACGACATAGATCTTTTCGTGGAAAATATAACTTCCCACGCACTATTGATACAGCTCCTAATAGCACCGATTCTTGGCGGCAGGCCAACAAAGGGAATGGTAATGTAACTGTCAGTCCTGATAAATCTCAAATCAAAGACCCAGGGATTAAACAGGTAGCTAATTTTGAAAATTCTTATAAATTAATAACAGGGGATAAAGTTATTAGTACTTGTTCCAAGGATGAAACCCATTATATGCATAACGATAAAGATACTTTTAGATCTGCTACGTGTCATACCCAGTTCAAACAGTATGATACTGCAAATAAGCACATTGCCAAAGAAAAGAATAGAAACAGTTTTGGTAGGAGAGATAACCCTGAGGATAGAAAGTACCAAGGGAATTCATCTAATAATAATTTTCCTTCCCCAAGAAATAAGAGACAAGTTAACAGATCTCAAAATTTTGATTCTAAGAATTTTGGAAATTATGGTAGAAACAACTACAAGAAAAGTTATCAATCTTGCAATAATTTTTCTGAGAGATGGCAAGAAGGATCTAATAGATTTGGTACTCCAAGCAGAGATATTAAGCACAACAGGTCTAACTGGGATTATAAACATAACAATGGGCCCAAACAAAGAGGAAGTAATAATAAATATTTTGATCAAAGGACAAATAATAAGCGCTACTGTGCTAATTTTGCTCAACATGAGGTCAGAATCATTAATAATAAAGGTAATAACAATAACAATAGGGTCTTAAATACTATTGCTTGCTCTACCTCGTTTTTGTGAATGTATAACTTTATTTCAGAATACAGCAGTGACGACCTTCAGTTGCGGCCAGGTTGTCTCTAAGCCTTCTGTGTTGTCTACACATGTCAAAGGGAAGAGTTGTTGTACATCCATAGAGAGGCCAGAATTTTACACAGCTACAACTAATAGGTAATTGTGAGATTAACTTTCCGTTTTGCCGAAAATGTTTCTTAGTTCTGGGAATTCAAGATTCAAGATTTTAGAGATAGTTGAATCTTCAGGTTTAAGAAAACCACCTCCTACCTTATGACCAAGAAAATAAATTTCAGTGAATCCTATTCTTGTTTTAGAAGGTCTAGCAGTAAGATTATGAAGACGCAAGGTATTCAACAACGACGGAATTCCAAAAACGTGTTCTTCCCAAGATTGATGAAACAGACAAATATCATCAATATACGTGATTAAATCCTCACGGTCAGAGAAATGTTTGCGCATCATGCGAACAAAAGTAGCAGGCGCGTTAACTAGACCAAAAGACATGAAATTAAACTGAAACAACCCTAGAGGTGTAACGAAAGCTGTATAAGGTTTAGCTTTGTCTGATAATGGAACCTGCGAACAGCCTTTTGACAAGTCAAATTTACTGAAGAACGTAGCTTATAGCTAGTCTATCCAGGAGAGAGTCTAATAAAGTCAAAAGAACAGTGTAAAAATTAGTCTTCAAATAGTGACAGAATAGTATCAAGATGTGTGCATTCTACAGAACTGACCATTAACATCTGTGTGTTCCTGAATGATCCACCAATTGCACATCAAGACAATAATCTCGAAAGTAAGATCCGTTGTCATGCTCGACAAACATGTGTGCATCCACATCTGAGTAAAAAAAACTAAGCACTTCCCTATCCCCGAAACTGTTGATAGGCAAAAGAAATACAAATTTTACGTCAGCAGTCAACTGGAAATAATCACCCAGTGACTGTCATGTAGTGCCTGGTGGCAGATTTCGCACTAGTATGGTGCGTGAATATGCTCTATTTCCTCGATAAGGCATCTCATTTTTACGAAACTGTGAGCGGGGGCGGTAAGCACCTTTATTCACATGAGAAATATGGTTATTTTTCTTTATCATGGATGTTATCTTTATTATATGATGTATCATACTGTTTGAACTGAGTATCACACCTATCCTCTATCGAGCCTGTAGGTTATGTTTTGTCTCAGATGTACTGGTAATAGTTTGAACAGGTAAGTTTTTACTATCGTTAACATCAACCTTACTTGTATCACCATGACTCTTATTAGCAACTTTTGTGTCACCTTTGAAAACGTCAGCTACACTCTGAAGAGTAGATGTACTGCAAGCCTGTCTCCATGACTTACTCTCAGAAGAGGCAGTATTGTTTCGACCAGAAACACTGGCATCAGAATGATGTCGAGGGAAGTTTTATCTGCATCGACATGATATTTTTACTTTTTTAGGTTGTGCTGACCTGTTTGTATCACACTTAGTACCACTGGCATGTTGCACAATAGGTTTTTCATAACTAATGTTGAACAATAAATTCCAGTTTAACACAACATCCAGCAAACCATCAAACCTTTTTCTTAATTTAGCAATTTCCAAATCTTTGAGTGAAATCTCTTCACTCTGCATCATGGTTTACATTTTTACACCTCTCCTCACTGAGTAATGCCTCAAAGTTAGTCAACTTATTACGAGTCAAATTCTCTTGTTGAACAGCTAATTCTTCCATTCTCGTCTTCTCAGCTAAACGCAATTCTTCTCTTCTTAGTTAATCCTGTTTGATATTTAGCCACTTTTGTCATATCAATCTTTAATCTCAATCGAGAAACATCAGATGACAGTTCTTGAATCTGAGCCACCTGTGCATGACAATCCAACTTTATAGTTGCATTAAGCTTTTCAAGTTCACACATGACATTCATTTCTTTGTCAAGTAATTTTTTTAATGAGTGTTAAAATGTATTTGCTTTAACATCATCTTCAGTAGGCCACACAGGCCAACACTTTATGTAAAGATATAAATCCTTATGCAGATGTCAGTGGCGGGATATGCGTCAGATCAATGACGGTGGCAAGAAGACAAAATAGTCTGCTGACAATAACAATCAGCCGTGGTCGGGCTTACAGATGGCCGACAAGTGTGTAAAGATGTATATCCATATACTGTACGCGAATGACCTAGGTCCTTTCATACTACACACTTCGATCACACACCACAGGAACGTAGAGGTCAGGAAATATTGCAACCCGCTGTAACGTTATACAGTTTATTGACAGCACAATCACGTAAACATCATAGGACGACACTTCATAGCAAATCATGGAGCAACATGTAAATAAGTCCTAAACAGCGTGCATAATCCAAAAGGATATAATCGTAGATAACAGCCCATAGTACATCATCAGGCATCAGGTAAGTAAATCCGTACAACTCAGTTACAGGTAAAAAAAAATCCCAAGTATATAGGCTGCAGAACACAGCAGCTCACAATCCTAGATAACACAGGAAAAATATTCATCAAAGGAACAGCATACCTTGTATTTTACAGCAATATAGCCTGAGCCAACATACTCTCTGACTTGGATAATAAATCTCCTGGGAGAAAGAACATTCCCTTAAATAATACAACTATCTTCAAAAATCCATCAAAGGAAATGTGAATATATATAATGGCCCATATAATCCCTGGCCTCGAAATATCTTCAATATAACAAATTCTCTCTTTCACAAAAATACTCTGGAACGCACTCGCGAGATGGAACGACCATCCCGGAGCCTTGCCAGTCACACACTGTCACGATATTACAACTTCTCAGAACAGCTCAGTAAAAATTACTCATTTGCTAACTAACCACGTGAGACTATAGCTCAGCTCAACCGTCTCTTCCCAAAACCCTCACAAAGAACATTCGAAAAATTTCTTTATCCTATTTTGAAAAAACAAACTAGCAACCACTCAGTTGAGCTGTGTTCAAAAATTACCGAGCTTAAAGCCCCCAACTAAAAAATCATCTCATCATTAAAGCGTGCTAACTAACGTGTGTACAAAAAACCGACCCATACAAACACATCTTTAACACCTAACTCCCATTAATAAAACATGACTAAACAATGAGCTTACCTCATCCTCTTTCAGGCGAGAACTAAGATCATAAAGTTCTATATTACTCAATTCCAGCAATGCCTTGGAATTAGCAAGCTCCAATTCTAATCTTGTCAGTTCCGAACCATCAGGATTGGTCTGTAACTTCAGTAATCTCACCTCTTCTTGAAGTAAAGTCGTTGCCTTTATTATCTCCTCCCTCTTTTCTTTACCCACTCTGTTCTCTTCTTCTTCTTCTCCTTTAACATGGAACAGTACATATTTATCAAAAGCCTTGCCGTGCTTACCCCATTCCTTGCCTTTTCCAATGAAATATTCTACGCCAGACATTGTTTCTAATCTCTTCAATTCTTTTGCATACTCAGTGGATGCATATGACAATGAGGCCTCACCTTGCTTACCACATTCTTTCCCAATCTTTATAAAATACTCTAAGATAGCCATAATTCACAATTATTGTGCTTTCCAATAGCAGAACATTAATGCAAATATTATGTAATGAATATGTGAGCAATATAAGCAATAATTATTTCACCACTCAAACTAAACTAACTGCAAGTAATAATAGATGTTATACAAGGAACAAAACAATAGATACGAACAAGCAGACAGAATACAGCAACAAGAGCCAAATCAAGATAATACTAATGAAAAAACAAGGCAGAAATGTATGAATTGTAGAAGAAATGAAAAAAACATTAGCTCTATCACACTTATGACAAGACAAGCACGATTTCACTACATGTATGACACGTAGTAACAATTTCACAAACAATAATGCAGAAAAAACTAAATAAAATTACAATTAACTTTACAACAATAACAAACTTGCCAAATAACAGTACTTTTACAACTAACAAACAATGGTGGTGGTAATCTCAATAGTAGCAGTTAACTGACAGCTTTGTAATACCGGCCCCACTATTTTTGAAAATCATAAACCAAACCCTACATATCAACCGAAAATTCACGACCATGGGAATGGTATGGTAAACTAATGGTTCCCTCGCTAAACAACCCGCCTAATACACGAACATATATGAACGAAAATACATAGAACACATAAAAGGAACTCTGGCAAACAAGATTCTCAGCGTCACACGCTGTATGTAACCTTAAATTTACTTATCTGTTTGTCACTGTAGTGGTTTTGATGGTATTGTATGATGGTGATAATACTAAGTGTGATGCATGAGGTCAGCTGTGAAGGCTCCTGAGATAAAATGTAGCTGTGAATTGTCAGAAGGCCCTTCGTGCTACCACTACGACCTCACACCTATCTTTTTTTTTTTTCTAATGAATGTAGCTACGTTAAATGTCTAGGGTAATGATATGTAATGTGTTGTGGTAGTTTACATACACACACACAGATATCACTGTCTAACAAAAAAAAATTTTTTTTTTCTTTCTCTAACATTTCTATGTTTTTCTGTTCAATTTTAATGCGCTGTTTTTAAATCTGCAAACCGTTTTTCTCTATCAGGTCGGGATCTCTAGAAATACGCAATTGAAGTTTTTTAACAACGCATATAGTATTACAACATCATTCGTACAAGAGTATAACAGTTATCTAGGCTTGAATTTCTTTGCAGTCGACTTTCGTCGGTGAATGGCATGTGGTACATTGCGATAAAGCATCCAACAATAATCGGCAAACATGGTCACACTCCACCGTCCTTGATAACGTGACTCCATGAAGGCGATACCTTGATGGAATCGTTCTCCATGTTCATCGCTGACTTCGCCAAGGTTGTCAGGGAAAAAGTCAAGATGCGAATCGAGCAAATGGATTTTGAGGGACATGTTACAGCCCATAATTCTGTATGCATCTATGCACTGTTTAACAATATGCACATAGTCGACAGATTTGTGATTTCCCAGAAAGTTATCGACGATCGATTTGAATGCCATCCATGCGCAAAGTTCACTACCATGTAACAAGTTCTCGAACTGTTTGTCTGCAATAACTTTCCTAACCTGAGGTCCTACAAAGATACCTTCCTTTATCTTTGCATCGCTAACTTGCGGAAACTTTTCTCGAAGATAAGTAAAAGTTTTGCTCGTTTTATCTAACGCTTTTACGAAATTCTTCATGAGCCCCAACTTTATATGTAACTGTGGTAAAAATGATGCTGTCTGTGTTAACTAATGGCTCGTGTTTTACATTTTTATGCCCGAGCTGCATACGATCCCTGATAGGCCACACCTTTCTTGCATGATGTTCCTGTCTGTTGCAGCTGTCCCATTCACATAGGAAGCATCACAATTTAGTATACCTAGTCTGCATGTCCGTGAGAATTGCAATGACCTTTAGGTCTCCACAAATCCGCCATGGTAGTCATTGTACTTTATTTTTGCCAAAAGTATAGCCATATTGTCATAAGTTTCTTTCATATGAACAGAGTAGGCGACTGGAATTGATGAAAATAAATTTCCGTTATGCAATAACACGGCTTTTAGACTAGTCTTGGAAGAGTCGATGAAAAGTCGACATTCGTTGACTATGTGCTTATGACCGAGGTGCACCATTAGACCGTTTACATCTTTGCAATAGCAAATGTCATCATCCATCTCAAAGTATTGAACAAGTTCTCTGTGTCTATGACGAAATTTAGATATCGGAGTATTGGGCGCTAAAAGATTCCATTCTTTGAGTCGCGAACCGAGTAATTCCGCTTGTAATTTTGGTAAGAGCGAGATCACGTATTAGATCTGAAAGTTCTGAATGGTTAATTAAGTGAACACCATCATTCACCGGTATATAATCCGAGTCAGAATTAGTTTCTAAAGCAGGTAAACTATCACTTTCTGATGGTTCATTCACGTCCAACGGATATTGTTCTGGTGGAACTGGGATCGGACACGTGATTTGATCATGAGGCACTGGTTTCGAAACCGATTCAATATTTGGATAAACCACAGACTTTCTAATTTTAAAAGTGAAACCATGGATATATGTCAAACAGAAGTAACAATCAGTAGCGTGATTTGTCGGTTCACGCCATATTACTGGCACTCCAAAAGTCATCGACTTATGCTTCGGCGATTTTCGGTACCAACCTGCCAATGTATTTGAACAAGTCGAACAAACTGCATTTGGCTTCCAAGATTTATTTGCATCATCAACTTTCGAATCGAAATAAAGTTCATATGCTTTCTTTAGTAATGGTGTAAAGTTTTTCTGGTGAACACGATCAGTAAAATATCCGCACACGTAACAGAACAGATCAGCCGAATTTCTACAACTTCTAGAAGCCATATTTCGCTCAGAATTATTTCAAAATACAGTAAGTATTTGAAAAATAGCGTAACATATGTCATGCATCTTTTAGCAGTATAAAAAGTAGAATTATTTTGCATTTTATTAATTTTTAATAAGTTATATAGTAAAAATGAAACGGAGCAAATAACGGTTTCCCAAAAATATATTTATTCACAAATATCTTAAGAACCCGACGTGATAGAGATAAACGGATTTCAGATTTGAAATCAGCGCAAGAAACTGACCTAAGAACACTTATTCTTATATAAGAAAGAAAAATGTTGTTTGTCAGTGTATTTAATAAGTCTAATAATATTAATAAAAATGTTATAATACACTGAACTAACTCAAGTTGTGTAAAATTTGGAAAGTAATTTTCTTTAAATTTATTTGTTCTGAACCAAGGTTTTATTTTGGCCAGAACATATGAAAGGTTTTGCAATTATAAAAGAAATGCATGAATATGACATAATAAATGCAAGGTGTGTACATATGTATGTTACTATACTAGATAATATTACTACTGTTTATAGTTGTAATCTATGGGAGAACATTTAATGGATGTGCTGTTGGGGTGACCTCATCACTCCCTATCTATGGTGACTACACATTGTCCAGTTATTTGATGGAAATTTTATGGGTGTGTTAGGAAATAAGTTGAGTTGGTGAATTCTCAGCAGACCAGGCGCTCACGTAGCTTGAATGTGTAGCTCTGGTGCTGAGATCTGGTGGCCCCACCTCTCCGTGCTTGGGGGCAATATCAGAAGTTTGGTGGCCCCACCTCTCCGTGCTTGGGGGCAATATCAGAAGTCTGGTGGCCCCACCTCTCCGTGCTTGGGGGCAATATCAGAAGTCTGGTGGCCCCACCTCTCCGTGCTTGGGGCTATAATAGGCTGCTCTGACAAAATATTACTGCACGGGTCCACTCTAGTAATATACAACAACTCATTTGACACCGCCTTGGTGCCAACTGAAACTCACAGTTCTGCAATCAAAGTATTAATCATATGTCAGAATTCCATCCTCTAACCATTTCTGGACACAACACTACACGACAACAACACCATATAGACGGGTCAGATCTTTCTGACCAAACAACACATCTTATCAAGTTGGTTTCACATAGGATAAGTTCTCCCAGACTACATATTCTGAAATATGTTCATTAGCTTCCTGCCATAGAATAGGATAGGTGATATGTTTCACTGATCTCAACACTTGATCTATCCTTCATAATCCTTGCTGGAGTTTATGTATTTTATTTGTCTCTAGACCCTGAACTGGGGCGGGGGGTCTAGAGCGAATCCTTACTTGTTGTAAGGGACAGATTATGCTATTGCAGTATCAAATCACTCGAAACCTTAAACAAATATTAAAATGTACAAAGAATTAATTTCAGTCTTACCAGAATTATGAATATAGAACACAGTAAATACTAGCAAAACTCAGGTGAGCTGCTGGCGTTAGGATGGCGTCCCTCTAAGTATTTCAATAGCTTCTGGGAATTACACCCTTTAATATGTCACTGTGTCTACTAGGACAACTTATAATGAATGGCACAACATGCGCGTCTGAGCGCCGATAATATATTCATCTATGGCCAATCACTGCCTTTTCTTTTTTCAAATTCAAATATCCTACCAAAAAGTCATTTCAGTCATATCTCAGTCAAGTACGCCTTATTGTCTGTTGGTCCGTCCGTCTCTACTTGCGTTTCACAAAAAAAACTTGTTTTCCCCTACACAATTTTGCCTTTAAAGTTATTTTTAGCCACAATTCTCCATCCCACCCCGTCTCTTCATTCCAACTAGATTTTAGCACCTGCGTCTTCAAGGCCAATTTTTTTGAAAATTAGTGACATGTTTTATTTCAATGCAGTCGATCGTTGATATGAACAACACAGTCTTTTGTCAATATCTTTCTTATTATCTGTCCGTCTGTATAAATAAAAGCATATTATTTCACTGCTCAAGATGGGCCATCCGGCCAGCTAGGTTTTATATTCCTAACATTATTATTAAGAAAAGTTACTTTTCAAATATTTTCTAGAATCTTCTGGAATGCGTTCATCACTGCATTCAAATAAACGGACTAAGTTATCGTAAAAGGGTCCAAGAAATGACTGTGGCGTATAAGATCCAAGGTCCCTTTTGTCGATTTCTTTACTTTATGTCAACTTGGGGAACGTGACTTTTTCCTCCTTTCCCCACCAATTTGCGTCCTTTTAGCCTCGCTAGTTTCAAGCACGCGTTCAGTCAGATTTTTCCTTTTGATCTTCGTTCTCATTCCGTTCCAAGGGTAAACGTTCTAGCAATTTAATTTCCATGGCGGGTGATGACCCGCGGCGTGGGCGATCATGTATTCTAGCAGCTTACGCATTCGTTTTTATCCTTACGTTGTATCATTGGAGATATTTTAACGTTGTATCACGGTTAATTTTGTGACAGTCACGAAAAAAACCATCCTCATTGTTTACGCCTCCTTCACAAGGAACAAATGGTCCACACTCCGTTACGACCAGGTAAGGTTTAGTACTGCAACCAGCCGACACACACCGCCATTTTGAAAAATTCTGTACTGCACGAAAAACGAAGTATAAAGACTTGAAAAAAATTCTCCTGACATCAAGAAACAATACAAGATTCAGGATCCCCGCTTTATGCCATCATTCGTTTGTTGCTTGGCCCCCATTTAACTGCAGCGTTGTCATTTATATTATGTAATATGTAACTTCCTGAGCTACACTGGCCAAGTAAGTGTAGGGACATACAGCTGAACAACCCACACAGCAATACACCAAAAATATCCGATCACCACCAAGGCCGAGTGGACTTTTAAACGACGTTTATTAACATAAACACTGCTCCATAGGTATCAACTTGGAAGCCATTATAGCTTATGGCATTATATATATATATATATATATATATATATATATATATATATATTATATATATATATATATATATATATATATATATATATATATATATATATATATATATATACTGTTCAAAAAAAGGAACGCATAGCTACTGAAGGCACACACATAGCCATAATTTTGACATTCAATAACTTTTTTAATTTAATGAGTTAATTGTTCATATTGCACACAAGAATACCTTAGGGTTCAACCAATCAATTGACAGTTGTTTTGCATCTGGGTCACGAGAGTTTTTTGGCGTACGGGCTTTCCCGTTAGTATGGTGCATGGCCTCCTCTTGCATCGATCAGCGACTGACATCTCCTGGGCATGGATGCGATCAGACGTCTGATGTGGGCCTGTGGGATGGCTGCCCACTCTTCCTGGAGTGCCTGGAACAGATCACGACGATTGGCTGCAGCAACGTCTCGGCGACAAACACGTCTATGCAGCTCATCCCACAGGTGCTCAATCGGACTCATGTCTGGAGACAGGGATGGCCAGGGAAGGGTGAGAATGTTGTTGGCAGTCAGGAACTGAGTGGTCAACCGTGCACAATGGGGTCTGGCGTTGTCCTGTTGAAACACAGACCTTTGGGCAGCCAAAAGTGGAAGGACATGGGGTCGAAGAATTTCATTGACGTATCGTTGCGCATTCAAGCCTCCTTCAATGTGCACCAATTGACTCCTTCCGTTGTAACTGATCATTCCCCACACCATTGCACCTCCACCACCGTGCGGCGGAGCTTCATCAACGCAATTTTGCGCAAAACGTTCATTTCGCCTACGGTAGACCCTACGCCGTCAATCATGACGCTGCAACAAAAAAGAAAGATTCGTCACTAAACCAGACACGTCTCCATTGATTGTCAGCTGCCCAGGGACGATTCTGGTTTGCCCAAAGAAGTCGATTTTGGCGACGGCGGCGCGTAAGGACAGGTCCTCGGTGAGGTCATTGTGCACAAAGTCCAGCGTCATGCAGTCTATTCCGGACAGTTTGATCAGACACATGACGTCCTGCAGGCAATGACTGGGCAGTTGAGGAAGCTGTTGTAAACCTGTCTCTGAGGTGACGAAGCCGAATAAAGCGATCCTCCGCTGCTGTTGTCACTCTGGGTCGTCCACTGCGATGCCGGTCTTCAACTGAGCCAGTGGCTTGGAACCGGTGCCAAAGTGGACTGATGGTACTCTTGATACACGTTTAGATGCCTGGCAACCTGACTTTGACTTTAGCCTGCTTGCAGTCGGCCGATAGCAATGTTCCTTAAATTTATCGATAGAGACGCCATAAATGTCTGCTTGAAAATGAACTGAATTTTTTGTGTGTAGCGTTATCCTTTTATAGGGTTTCAGTTGCGCGGTATGTAGCGTCAATAGATAGTACTCTGTCCTCGACCGTTTTCCTTATATTTATTTAATCAGCTCTAAGAAATGCATACTTCCTTTCATATGCATATATCTAGTACCCCTCACAAAAGATCTTGAAATACAGAAATTGGTATCATATAGGAATCAATCACAAAATCATATAAATCCCAGGAGCTGAAACACAATACGTACATTCGCCATGAAAAAACACCATCGTTCTCCTTACTTCTCTCCCACCAGTCACCTATCACCCGAGAACCAGCCAAGCACGACGGCTTAAAGTAGCTAACCCGTCTTTTCCAGTGACCAGTGTAAAAATAAACAAACAAAGAGCCACGCTGAGCTAACACTTTATAATACACACCTGTTATAAATTTTATTCATAACGATTATATCTGACCCGTTCCATTACCCAGTGTAAATCCAGCGAAATTCTTTTATAAGTATTTGCTCTATAGATGTAGATATATGTCTAGATGTATAAATATAAATATATATATTAAAATGTTTTGCTCATGCGTTTTCTGTCATACCGATAATAACTGAATTAACTACGATTCTTTTGTTTTAAACTAACATGTAACATAATAAATAATCAATTAGTCTTGACAGGTTAAGATAGCGATGGAATGATGGTGAATTTTAGACGTAATTAAATCGTCTTCACTGAGACTTGGTTTGAGGATTTTATAAAAAAAACAATTGTCCTTTAGCTGTTTCCATAATAAATTTAGCTAGTCTAAGTGAGTCATGCAGCCGTGACTTCGTCCATTCTTCTGTGACGCGGGTTCTTCTCCACTCAACTCGTCCAGTGTAGGCAATTATTGTTGAATCCCTGCTATTAACTTACAGCTAGTGGCGTAGGAACTTCGGAAATGCAGCTTCGTAACATGTACAGTCTGATAGGTTCGTTCCACGAACTTTAGACAAAATAAAAAGTGCACATACCTCTGCAAAGTACATTTTAGGCTCCAAATTAACAGGCGTATTGTCGGGCTGTTCACCCACCAATGTTAGCCTCTCTGAATAATTATTCTTTCTGAGTATACACAGTATAACTCTTTGATTATGTCCTCAAAATGAATAGAAATTACCCTAATTCTTCTGGTTAATGAACTGGGTAAAAATGTGCTTGGCCAGCGTAACTGCAATGATTTGCCTGAATTACAATTAACAAGGTACAAAAATCTCACAAAACGATATTTTACACTTTAGGCACATGCAACGTAATCATCATTCATCACTGCTGCTTTCGCGTTTCTGATCGAATTAGCATAAAACAAACACCAGCGCCTGCTGTAGTGGTTTATGAATATACTATTTGCATATGCTGAGGTTGCCAGCCTCATATATAAGCACTTGTTAAGGAATACATGTAATATGCTTTAGTATATTGCCACACGCAGGCATATATCCATTGTTATTTGAGGAGATATATCTATTTGTTGTAAAAACATGTTTTGTACGATCTTTAACTTGTATTGAACGCTATATATTAGTATACCTCAACCGGTTGTCAATGACGTAACGCCTTTGCGCTAATTTACTCTAAAGGCTAATATTCTGGGCCTTTCATATGTTTCATTCGTATTTTTCGAGCTCTCGGAATTGTGGAGGAATTAAGTATCTTTACGTGGCATCATTACATTTTTGAAGGTTGTCACTGGTTTTAACGATCGTTAAGATGGTCCTGCACTTATACGAAGTTCCGCACCCTACAGAGAAGTAATTTATTCAAGAAGAAACATTAATTCACGTTTATGGTTCGCATTACTTGGGTGTCCGTGAATGACACGCACGTCTGAGCCAGAACGCCAGAACGGAATAGAGAAGACTAATATATGTATTATTTCAACAAGCATTCTTATTGCCTTATGGACTGTCCATATTTATGAGGAGACAGATCTTGAAAATTCTCCATTGCAATTGTATTGTGAAGAAAACCTAATAAATATGTACTACTTGTGTATTGTGGACCTACTACTCGACGACTTGAGTTATTCTGCCAGTTTCGTGTCATGCATGACCAAACCGTAGTGCATTCGAAAGCATAGCACGATGAACTCTTTAATATAAATATGGCCACCCATCCCAAAGAATTCCAGTCGTAACACTACTTAGCAAGGAAAACATGTCAAATTCACATGGTAAAATAAATTTTCACACTTACCCCAAAGTAATTTTTTGGAACACAGTCCCCTGGCACAGTTAGAATAGACACAGCATGTTGATGATTTCGAATCGCTTGGTCTGGGAAATGTTAGTATTCCTCTTATGAATGGTGATTTGATTCCTTAGGTCTCCTGTTTTTGTATTTAAAAATGCGGGTTTACTTTTAAGTTTCAAAGTTGCCCAAATACTCTGTCCTGGTCCTTTAAGTTTCCAGTCTTGTATTTAAAAATGCGGATTTCAAAAACAGTTGCCCAAATACTTCGATCTGTCATTTATAATTTGGGAATCCTGTGTCCGATCGTCTCTCTGGCTCTGGTGAATCGCTAGCTTGACGTGGCGATGCAGTCTGATTTGTGACTCCGATTTAGATAGATTATATTTTTATTTCTCAGTTCACATCTCAGATTGTACTCCCGACGAATTTGCCAATTAAATTCAACGTCTTTTCCGGTTCTCACATTAAGCCAATGGTAATTTCTTTAGAACTAAATGTGTCGGGGTGTTAAATTATAATATCCTCCACATGTTTTGAAATTTCAAATTTTAAAATTCCAACGCGTGACATCTTTCTAATAAGGCAGTATACTTCCGATTGCAGCTTTATGCAAACTCACCAACAAATATGTGAACTTATCTCCCGTCTAGATGCTTTCCATGAATATTGTCGCCCCACACAGATTATCAGTAATATTGATACAAAAATGTTCCAGCGGAAACGATTACGCCTTATCACCAGAGTTTGCGTAAATCCCTCAGACGGATTTCTCAGACAGACAATATGGCTTTCTTTTCACCGATCGTGCGCTACCAACTTGTGTCAATAAAGATCGACTTTATTAAAGGTGGCTAGACAACTGTGGCCTAATGGATATGAACGCAGTTTCATAATCCAGATATACCAGGTTCGAAACCTGCTGCAGGCGGTTTGGTAGCAGATCGCTTTGTGTGGATTTTTAACAATGGTATAAGCGCCGTACCGTTCAGAAAGCAATGGCAAACTACTGAATGAAAAAAATTGCCTAGAAAAATCACAAACAGCCAGTAAAAGCTGGGGTTGATTGCCACGTCCTATAAAGGATAAGCAACTAACTTTTAGACAACTGAGGTGATAAATTATTTGCTGACCTGCCTACTTAGCTTACGCCGATTTACGTGGCAAAACGTACACAAGTCTGAGAGGGCTAGAGCTGTATTTAGGTGCATAAAATATGTCAAACCATAGGACGATCGGTGAAGAAAATGAAGAAACGACGTGATACCGCCGGAGAGGATGAAAGTTATAAAAGTGCACAACTGATTCGTCACAATCTTAACAGAACTACAGATGAGTTGAGCTAACTGGGACAGATTTGTATTGTTGACAGAACTACAGTTGAGCTGAGATAACTGGGACAGATTTGTAATGTTGACAGAACTACAGTTGAGCTGAGCTAACTGGGACTGATTTATATTGTTGACGGAACTACAGATTGGATGAGATAACTGGAACATATTTTTCTAATGTTTACAGAACTACAGATGAATGCCTGGGAAAGATTTGTAATGTTGACAGAGCTACAGACGATCTAACTGGGATATATTAGTAATACTGACATAACTACTGATGGTCTGACTGGAGGAGAATTGCAACGCTTTCAGATATGTTTTGTAAAATTATTTATATGTGTGATAGTGGTATGAGAATGATTGTTTAAACCTTTAACTATGACAATAAATAAATTGACAACAAATACGCTGTCAGGTAAGCAGAAACTACACATCAAACCCCAAACCCAGCATCTGACTACATAGATTACACTTATATAACTACGGGTAGAAACAGAAAGCAGTCCACCAATAACGAACCAAAACCGTAGAACAAGAGAGACAGTTTATCACTGCCATATGAAATAAATCAACACAGTCTAACAATAAACAATCCGATAGAAATATTACTTATTGCTATTTTAGACACCATACGTCAAATCGTCATTGATTAAGTCATAAATCAGCTGGAGTTAAGGAAGACCACACTCTCGGCAAACACAAGAGGAAACAAAAAACACACATGGATCTTCATTTCAGCTAGTAGTACTTATAACGACACGGCGTCACACTAGCAATAATAGATTTAGAGGTAAAATCATTACAGATAAGTATTTCGATTGAATAAGCAGCAACACCCGAATAAACTTACGATGTGACAGCCAAACATCCAGCTAGCAGTCCTTCGCAGAAATAAACCTCTTCATGGCTAATAAAAGTGCCCTCCCCCCGGTAAATTTATGAAAGAAAAGGACAGATATAACTGTCCAGCGGTCAAAATGTTATAAAAATGTACACAATATACCCGACTTATAATCAAGAGATCACACATCTTGTCAGGTTTTGACGTCATTTCCAATCTCGGAAATAAGTGAAAAAAAAACAACAACACAAAATAACCATGTGATACTTTAAAAGCAGCAGATATAAAGAAGTTAGGAGAAGGCATCCAATTTACTTGCAAAGGGGAACAATTTAAACATTAATGAAATACACTGACTAACAAATAAAAACTTTTTTTTTCTTTCTCTAACATTTCTATGTTTTTCTGGTCAATTTTAATGCGCTGTTTTTAAATCTGCAAACCGTTTTTCTCTATCAGGTCGGGTTCTCTAGAAATACGCAATTGAAGTTTTTTAACAACCCATACAGTATTACAACATCATTCGTACAAGAAGTATAACAGTTATGTAGGCTTGAATTTCTTTGCAGTCGACTTTCGTCGGTGAATGGCATGTGGTACATCGCGATGAAGCATCCAACAATAATCGGCAAGCATGGTCACACTCCACCGTCCTTGATAACGTGACTCCATTACGGCGATATCTTGATGGAATCGTTCTCCATGTTCATCGCTGACTTCGCCAAGGTTGTCAGGGAAAATGTTAAGATGCGAATCGAGCAAATGGATTTTGAGGGACATGTTACAGCCCATAATTCTGTATGCATCTATGCACTGCTTAACAATATGCAACATAGTCGACAGATTTGTGATTTTCCAGAAAGTTATCGACGATCGATTTGAATGCCATCCATGCGCGAAGTTCACTACCATGTAACAGTTCTCGAATTGTTTGTCTGCAATAACTTTCCTAATCTGAGGTCCTACAAAGATACCTTCCTTTATCTTTGCATCGCTAACTTGCGGAAACTTTTCTCGAAGATAAGTGAAAGCTTTGCTCGTTTTATCTAACGCTTTTACAAAATTCTTCATGAGCCCTAACTTTATATGTAACAGTGGAAAAATGAAGCTGTCTTTGTTAAATAATGGCTCGCGTATTACATTTTTATGCCCGAGCTGCATACGATCCCGGATAGGCCACACCTTTCTTGCATAATGTTCCTGTCTGTTGCGGCTGTCCCATTCACATCGGAAGCAACAAAATTTAGTATACACAGTCTGCATGCTCGTGAGAATTGCAATGACCTTTAGGTCTCCACAAATCCGCCATTGGTAGTCATTGTACTTTATTTTTGCCAAAAGTATAGCCATATTGTCATAAGTTTCTTTCATATGAACAGAGTAGGCGACTGGAATTGATGAAAAAAAATTTCTGTTATGCAATAACACGGCTTTTAGACTAGTCTTAGAAGAATCGATGAAAAATCGCCATTCGTTGACTATGTGCTCATGACCGTTTACATCTTTGCAACAGCAAATGTCATCATCCATCTCAAAGTATTGAACAAGTTCTCTGTGTCTATGACGAAATTTAGATATCTGAGTATTGGGCGCTAAAAGATTCCATTCTTTGAGTCGCGAACCGAGTAATTCCGCTTGTCCTTTGGTAAGAGCGAGATCACGTATTAGATCTGAAAGTTCTGAATGGTTAATTAAGTAAACACCATCATTCACCGGTATGTAATCTGAGTCAGAATTAGTTTCTAAAGCAGGTAAACTATCACTTTCTGATGGTTCATTTACGTCCAACGGATATTGTTCTGGTGGTACTTGGATCGGACACGTGATTGGATCATGAGGCACTGGTTTCGAAACCGATTCAATATTTGGATAAACCACAGACTTTCTAGTTTTAAAAGTGAAACCATGGATATTTGTCAAGCAGAAGTAACAATCAGTAGTGTGATTTGTATGTTCACGCCATATTACTGGCACTCCAAAAGGCATCGACTTATGCTTCGGCGATTTTCGTAACCATCCTGCCAATGTATCGAACAAACTGCATTTGGCTTCCAAGATTTATTTGCATCATCAACGTTCGAATCGAAATAAAGTTCATATGCTTTCTTTAGTAATGGTGTAAAGTTTTTCTGGTCAACACGATCGGTAAAATATCCGCACACTTAACAGAACAGATCAGCCGAATTTCTACAACTTCTAGAAGCCATATTTTGTTCAGAATTATTTCAAAATACAGTAACTATTTGAAAAATAGCATAACATATGTCATGCATCTTTTAGCAGTATAAAAAGTAGAATTATGTTGCTTTTTATTAATTTTTAATAAGTTATATAGTAAAAATGAAACGGAGCAAATAACGGTTTCCCAAAAATATATTTATTCACAAATATCTTAAGAACCCGACGTGATAGAGATAAACGGATTTCAGATTTGAAATCAGCGCAAGAAACGGACCTAAGAACACTTATTCTTATATAAGAAAGAAAAATGTTGTTTGTCAGTGATATCAAACTAAATAACATATTTCTCATTGTGTTTATTTTTGATCAATTAATTATACAACTTTATGTAAAGCAAACAAGAATCTTTTATTTTTATTAGTACATTTCTTAAATTGTTAAAGAAATGTTGTTTACCATTTTTAGAATTAAAGTACTTTAAAAAATATGGAGTTTGATGCGCATGTAGAAGATGTGAACACTTATATCCTCTGCCTCTTTTAATTATAATATGTACAATCCACACTTTTGCTTTAGTATTCAAGGCGTCTTTGTACCAGGTGTACAGCGCAAATAACGCTGTGAAACCCAACGCCCTAATATTTGGCCTTTGGCTAGGATCATGTGTCTAGACACAGGGACCGGTACAGTGACATTTATGTGTCATTAGGTCTCTTGTGTGAGAACACAGACGATCACTAGGTGACACATTTTGTCATTGGGTCTTCTTGTGTTGGGACATGTGGTCTTGACCAGGGCCGGGTTTGGGCGGGTACTAATGCGACCTCATGAGAGGAAAAAAAAAAAAACCAGGTGTACAGCGCAAATAACGCCGTGCAACCCAACGCCCTAATATCCGGCCTTTGGCTAGGATCATGTGTCATTAGGTCCTTTGTGTGAGAACACAGAAGATCACTACAGTGACACATGTTGTCATTGGGTCTTCTTGTGTTGGGACATGTGGTCTTGACCGGGGCCGGGTTTGGGCGGGACAATGCGACCTCATGCGAGGAAAAAATATGCGACCTCATATGCGAGGAAAAAAAAAAAAAAAGCACACCGAAATGTTCCATCGGCGCCAAATAGCGCACTTCGACAATCCTTTAAACATATATTCTTACTTGGTCGTTTCTCTCCTATCCCGGGGACCAGAGTGGCTAAGAGACATGGCGTCCACATCTAATTCTAAAGGCACTGGGGTCGGTTCCCAGTACAGGGAATATTCTTGATGGAGTTTTTCAAGAACCACTTTGTACTAATAACGTCTTACTTCCCCCTGATTCTCTGAGTAGTGAGATCGGATGCCTAGCCTTCTTGGATAAGAGCGAAAAATAGTAGGTCCCGTGTACACCTTTTGCACGTTAAAAATAACTCGGCAGTTGAAGCCACTCATGTCTGTTGTTTTTCTGTTATCTAGTGTTCTACTTCTTTATTTCCTACGAGTGCCTGATAACATACCTTTATGTTTGTCTCATATTAATTTAGTTGAAAATCATAAAGAAAAGGCCATACGGCCGCTGCCGTGCCAGAGTTTACACAATTAACAAAACGTACCCAATACAAACATATTAATAGAATGTGTGGTTTCTGTATAGACACAATGGGACGCTCGCCTATGCTTTGGAGTTCGTGCACTGTGCCGAGATTCTCCTTGTGAGCTAAAGGACGAGATCGCAGCACTGATGGAGTTTTCCGTGTACAATGTAGATGATCCTTAAAACCAAACAAACAAAACAAATACAACTCTTCTACCCTGGTGAGTAGAGGTTAGCCAGAGAGAGCGCCATGTTAAGCTGTATATCTTTTGGCCTGGTTTCAGTCTAGTCCTCGGTCCATCACAAATTGTCTAATGTTGTTCTCCTAGCGAATTCTGGGTCGTCCTGGAGATCTTGATCCCTGGCTATTGGTTTCCCACATGTATATGGTAGCCTGTGACGGATAGCCTCCCCTTAGCTCTGCAGTAGTGGTCCAACAGTGGTCACAACTCAAGAGTATCTAAAATGGGTCGTCAAAGATGTCTACCTTCGCACAGGTACTGTGGGGATATTTAACTTGTGGGTGTCCAAGATGCCATAATGTTGACTATATTCTAGGTCATATAGTGGAGAATTTATTTAACTATGTGATGATGGGCAGAAAAAAATGGAACGAATAAACAGAAATAACGTCACAAACAGGTTAATTAATGTGACGAGGAAAATTCCTCACAGTTCCAGACGTTTGGCTTGCTTTGTAGCTATTTAGCAAATATCCTGCTCAACTCAGTGAGATGCTTGGCGTATCCCAATGTGGTAGGCGTACTCCAGGCTGGGAACCCCTACTCTACATGGACGTAAAACCCCATCTTTCCGGTACGTAAGTCTATGCTATTCATTATGACGTCGATTAATTATATTAAAAATGACTTTCTGGAGTGGAGTTTGTAGAGTTAAGTAGACTATTCCCCCAGTTCCAGAGAAACAAATAATCTGCTTGTATGCAGCACTATCACCGTAATGAATATGGGCTAATTTCTAAATCATGTAAGTTGAGAATCAACTTATCCAAGTTGGAACAACACAGTATTTTAGAAGCAATGAATGTAGTCGCTGGCCGGTCAAACATCTCTTGGTGTTTGGAGGACCCACCAGTAAATTACGAAAGTCACTAAAACAAGTTGTAGTACATCAAAAAACAAAAACTTCATTACGAATATGTTTTTTCTGTAACCACTGTTTCTCTTCCTTTGTCTTATTTATGACTGTGCGTATTTATAACAGCGCTGGTCGGAGACCCACTAACTGGGTTGTTTTGTAATACAGTCTGTTCAGACCCGAGTGGCACATTCCCAGTTACGATGGTTGGGCCACGTCTGCAGAATTGAAGAAGAACGTCTACCACGATAAATATGGATCCAGATCTCCAGGAGGACCCAGAGTTCGATGGGAGGACACCATTGAGTTGTGGGTTAAGACATCATTAGTGTGACGTATAATGGAAAGAGAGCCTACAGTAATCTGATACTTTCTTTGTGATCCCGTTAGCATTCTATGATTTGCTATCAAAACTATGCATTTGCAACCTGTATTTACTCAATTTTTCACCCACGCCTCTTTTCTTTGAACATAATCAAATGAAGTTTACTAACCTTCGTGACCTGTCAGTCATAACAGATAGCGAATCAGGTTTGTTTACCTGGTCTCCTCACGCGAGCCTATCTGTCAATCATGCGATACCGGACAGACCACACGTAAAGTATACTCACGGGCAAAATCTTTCCCCGAGACCCTTTGAAGTTCGTAATCGGCTCTTTGATCTCAGAAGCGGGCATTCGTACAGAGAAAATCTTCGAGAACCCCGTTACCCGTATACGTCCATTCGTGATTTTCCTTTGATATTTCTCGTTAAAAGTAGATTAGTGTTTACGTGGTTAAAAGGGTTATCTTTTACCAATTATAAGTGTTAACTTTACCATTATAATTCACTTAGATTTTCTAGCTGGTAAAACTAGTGAAATGAAATAAAGCGTAGCTATTTTATACCAGATGTTCAGTTATTTTGTTAATTTTCACCACCTGCTTTCTCACACAAGAAGAGACGGTTTTAGTTGACTGATTTATATGCGACGCAGTCTTAACGCAAATACCTGGTCGTACACATCTCGTGGAGTTTGATAAGAAGCTGACAAACGAGACGCTTGTAGGAACCAGAGTTTATCTGATTCCGTATGCGAAAGCAGACCTGTTACGTGGAGAAATAGAGCAATTGCTACAAACTGAGACTATTAGCGAGTCCACATCTCCTTATAGCTCGAGCGTAGTACTGTTACAGAAACCGAATAAGGAAGTTCGGCTGTGTATCGATTACCGATTACTCAACAAAGTAAAATAATTTCAGCCCGAAACACTCCCAAGCGCCTCAGAACTGTTTACCAAGCTAAGCAAGGCAAAAATTTCTCCAAGATTGACCTGAGTAAAGGTTATTACAGAATACCAGTCAAGGATGAAATTAAAACCCTGTTAGCCTTTAACACCAGCGAAGGACATTATACTTTCAATGTTATGCCTGTCGGTTTACACAATGCACCAAGAGTCTTCACCAGAATGATGAGAAAGCTTTTGGAACCTTTGCAATGTCCAAACATTCACAATTTTATGGACGACATACTTATTGCAACGGATAACTACGAAGAACATATTGTTACGGTCGCTATGCTCCTCAGGAGACTACATGAAGCTGGCCTCACCGCCCGATCTAGCAAATGATTAATCGACTTTGAAAAGCTTGACTTCCTAGGGCATACCATTTCTCAAGGTTGTATGTGGCCCGTTGCCAAAAACATCGAGAAAAAACGTTCAACAACGAGGCCGAAAACAAAAAGAGACAATCGTTCATTCCATTCCCTTTGATTATATTACCAAAAGTTTATCAAAAACTTCAATGTCCTCACAGCACCATTCACTGACCTTACGAGGAAGGGAAAACCCGATAAGGTTTGGACCGCAGAGTGCAAAAACGCTTACGTCACCCTGAAGGAACAGCTGTCCAAATATTCCATTATTAGGTTACCCGTCCTTAAGAAACCTTTCGTCTTTCGAGTGGACGCCAGCAGACAGGGAATTGGATCGACACTGCTTCAGGCTGACGACCAACATCTAAACCCGTTTTTTCCAGTTGCTTACGGCATCCGCAAACTGAATACAGCAGAAAGGAACTATTCAACCGTGGAGAGAGACTGTTTGGCACTCACGAACGGAATCTGGAGACACCATGAATATTTATATGGAGTTTCATTCACAGTACAAACTGACAATACTCCATTGGCATTGGCTTTGGAGCCTAGGAGCGAGAAAACGGATGTTTTAACGCAACCAATTTTGCAGTTGGGCGCTCATATTGTTCAGTGTGTTATCTCGTTTCAAAATACAACAACATAAAACCAGGGAAAGAGAATTGCAGGGATCAGTATTTTATGAGTGCTCGAATACTGGCAGCATTGAGGAGAATGATGCAATTGAGTGGATTAGAACTTCACTCCGGCCGGGCAACGATATAGCTATCAGACTCGGTCGTACGGGATGACTTTTTAAAAATCTATTTTCCCATCAATGAGTTATGAAAGCTTCTACGTGGCGTAATTAAAAGGGTTAGATACTCCTTTTACCAATGTTGTAGTAAGATAGTGTTTGTTCTTAGCTTTTACGATTATAATTCCCTTAGATTTTTTACTAGCTGGCCTCTAGAAACTACGGTAAAAATTATAAAATAAGACGGCGTAGCTCTCTTGTCTATATCCAGATGGTTTCAGGTTATTACATAGTTATACATCTTACAAGCCGCATACTCGCTTTGTCACTCCAAGATAAGAGGCGGTTTCAGTTTTGACTGATACATTATATTGCTAGGCTACAACGGTATAGAGTGACTCAGAACATATAGATTCACGTGTAGATTTTCCGCATTTTTGTTGTTTTATTTATAAGTGCTTATCAGTTTTATATACACAAACTCGATGACATTACGCGGACCCCGACTATTTTCGATAGCTATATCTTAGAACGACAAGCGTATAATTTATGTTAGTTAGCGTGCGAGTATGATGGGTAATTGAGAATTATGATAATGTAACTATTTGTACTCGCTAAGACCTGCCGGGACTCGCGAGTCAGGACGGCGGTGCAGAGTTGGCATAACTCCTCCAATCTAGTTGCTCTTACTCTCAAGCATTGATGGTTTCAATACAAAAAAACCTTGACCCTATAGGGCTGTAAAGGAATAACAAACACATGTGCCAATGTAACTTTAATCACGGACTGACGGTTAAGGTGGGATAAGACATAGTTTTTTTTGTCCCCGTCCTGTGTGCATATAGACATATAAAGCTCATATTGAATTAGGTAGACATCTATGTCTCCATAAATTGTTTTGTAAATTCCATAGCAGACCTGATTTAAGGGCGTCCCAGCAGATTTGTTTACTTCATTTGTCTGATTGGTTTATAATAGTTGTCTTCTCTTGGCGTGTGCGGGTCAACTCAATGTCTCATCTTGTGAGGCGCAACGGGGACTTCTTGTCGCAAAAGATTCACCATGCTAGAGTATCATTATTTAACTTGTAAAATTTTAACCAGATCTTCACTCAATACTCAGGCGATATTTGTCCAATGATTACCTAGGCTCCACTTGGGTACTAATAAGAAGGAACACCTATACTCCCGAATTCTGAACTAGTCGTATTTCAAGACGGATTTATTATCAAAGAATAGTTATCGCCTGTTTTCTTAGATTCGGCGCGACTATCTCCGCACCTATAGATGTCAGCTTGATCCCTAGGTCATTATCATCATTATTATATTGCGTTTATCATTTTTTAGCAACCAGATGGTGTCCCAATAACTGCGAATTATTTTTCCTCCTTTTTTTTTAGAACTGGTGAAACACCAATGTAGCACGTTTTGCTTTTTTTTTTTTTACCACTAACTATTCGCAGTGACCTTTTGTTCATCCGGATAATAACCCTTCACCAGATTCGGCGGTTATATCACGTTGCTAATTCTTGACTTGTTAGTTGCTGGTACTGGGGCTTATATTGGGAAATACAAAATAACCTGGCATGTTATTTTTTGTTCTGTGATTGTAAGTGTGTATTTCCCATAGGGTATCACCTCAAGAATAGGTTAAAGCGTGTAGATTGAGTGGCCGCACTGTGCATGAGCAGAGGACGATGACAAAGTGAATAAATTTTTTTGTCCTGTTGGTTACATGAAACATTTACCAACATTTTATTTTGCTATATACTATTGTGAGCTTTAACATGGGTAGGATTATTAGTAGGACGTATTTCTTTACTAGTTCTGTTCTGTATACATAGTGATACCTTTTGGCCTTTGTGTTATAAACTTATTTGGGTTTTTCTCAAAGTGGGATGGGCGAGGCAACATTGATATATATTTACCGGTTGTTTATTTCATTTTGAGTTGGCATTTCTATTTTGATTTACTTTCTTTTTTCGTTTTTTGGTTAGATGGCTTGCTATTAAACGTGCCCATCATCAGTGATAAGAAACTGTTAATACCGTTTATATGTTTTTCACGCTTTGTGTGTTTAGTTTGTTGTTATGGTTGGGGTTTCTCTTGAGTTGAGCATGTTTGTATATTCAGGTTATGGATCATAATCGTGTTCTGATAACGGGAAGGTGAATGTCATAAGGGGGTGTCGAGGACTGTTCGCATGCAATCCAAATTATAAGTGTTTGATAAGATCTTCGGGGTATGGGACCACATTCAAAACGACATGTTTAATTTTGAACGATACGGTTTAGCCATTTATGTTCCTAAGCTAACATGCATCAATTAAATTCTATGGTTAAGGCATAGAATCGTCTCTAAGTCGAGTCCTTGGTCATCTGTAACAAATCTAGCCGCATGTACTGGGAGATGGCACCTCTGACCTAAAACGGTTTAACATTCCAAGTATTGTGGGAACTTAGAGATGGGAGGGGGTTACTGGAATGCTTAATTGATTATGTGTGAGAATTTACTCTTTGTCTGAGTCATTATCAGCGCGATGTTACCTTGTCCATCCGCATGGGCGGAGGGCTGTCGGAGTATTTGTACTTATTTGTAATACATAAGTTGATGCGAGGCCCTCGGTTAACCTTATTAATTAATAATGTTATGCAACATGCAGCTCGCTCGCAAAAGATGTATGATTGTCTTCCTATATCCGGAAATACGGGAGGATCATAAAATACAACGTCGTGACTTGAGTTCTCGGTGGACGAGTATAGAATTCTAACAGATGGTACTGTTCGACTCTAAGCGTGTCTCGCATAATTTTGTTGGCCTAGATCTCGTCTTGTGATTGTTCATAAATCATCATCTTGTGACGATAGAGATTTCTTGCATAGGTTTCGCGTTGATCACTTACTTAATAAAAACAATAGTGGTGCCTCAATTTATTAGTTTAACACCAATTCGAGGTGGTTAGCACAGTATAAGACGGTCGCGAATTAGCTGCGTTAGTACTGAGTTGCTAATATAAAGCTAAGTGGTGGTTTATCGTGAACACTGCAAAAATTACATTTATAATAGATATTTTATTAAGACTCAGTTGTCACTTAGCTGCGTGTGGTGTGTAGTTTTTAAACTAGTAAATTTTGTATATCTAATATTGGGATGGGCAAGTTGTCTTTCTGGCTTCCTGGGATATTTTTAAATTGTATATAGCGATATAGGACCAATGGTCTGGACTATTTTTAGATGACAGCCATCCTTGATGAAACACCAATCCCCAATAGATCATAATAAATGTTCTCATAGTCTATAAAATAAAGACTGACAATTGAAAATCGTATCCTTGGTAATAGTCGGCGAAATTTCGAATCCAACATGCCTCATAATCTATAGGGTAAATATTAACCTAACAAAGTAAATTAATCTAGAGAAGACAATGATTAGAACAGTGCTTCACAAAGACAATTCTCGAAAGCCCCTTTGTTTTATCTTCTCGCATAATTTAAGTTTCCACGTTAAATATAGCGCATTCTGCAACCAACACGATACTCGTTTCCCAAACACTAAATTAAATATAGCTGCCTTTCCTAAGTAAGGAAAACCGTGAAAAGATGCAATGACATATGGATAGATGCCTTCAGGGCTATTTTCTGCTCGCCGTGTACCAGAAACGAACACAATGACAAAAATAATAAGAGACTGAAAATCAGAACCGATGCAACTCCTTCCGCGATACTTACTGAAATCTGCCATCATTGCGTGTAGGAATCTCAGGTAAGCACTGAGACTTTTTTTCAGTACGGACACTGCATAAAATAGCTCATTACCTTTCAACATTTAGTCCATCGAATCATAAAAAACCTCTTATTAAAAAAGTAACATTATTTTTCGTTGAATCGGCAGTTTAATACCCAGTCAGAAACACTTCTCAAACAAAAATATAAAAAATATGCATACATTTTGAATCACCACGACTCCTTTAATTATGGATTGTTCCTGAAGGGCGACAAATATATGATGTAAAAACTTAGCCAAATATCCAGAATTAATAATATAATACCCATAATAAAAAGTGGGCATGAAACTGCTTAAAATCATAAAGCCAATTCTTTTATTTTTTTTAATACGTGTTGTATAAGATAAATTGTACCCTACGAAATAACCATACCATGTTAGGACTCCAAATTGGATTAGCGCAAAAAATAACCCGCCTAACGTCACGTTATTGTTGTATAAATACTATCTTGTATGTAGAAACGGGAAAAACATTTTAGTCTAACACTTGTCAAACGGGCTCTGTGGCCAGCTCGTCTCCTACAGTTACAACACTTTACTTAGTGACTCTTTCAATTCGTTCACATACTCATACTTGTTTAAATAAGGTGATACCAAATCGTGTGGACATCTTGTAATCCATCGTAAGCTATAAATATACCCCGCAGATGTAATAACAGAGAATTTGCCTGGTGGACTGATTCTCTAGAAATTTCAACGATCTTTTATTCGGTATATAATGTTGTAACTCATGGGTAACCTTTTCATATCTATATTAATGAAAATTGAATTAATTTTGATTTATCTTATATATAGGTTATGTAACCACTCCACTGATTAGAACCTGTATTGCTCCACCTGAACAAGTATACGAGCGAAAGGGTGGAAATACCTTGAATGCCAAACATACACTGACACCTGAATGATATGACTAAAAAAATAATGCTAGAATGCAGAGCGTAGTACCTATTAAAAGGTAAACTACATTGTGTTAAGTATTCAAAATAAGCTGACGGAGATTTGTACCATAATCTCCTGAACTCAATGGGTGTCGTTGTGACATTAACAAAATTTAAGATTTAATGTAAAGGACTTGCCCCTCGGTTATAATGTATTGATGAGGTGTCATTGATGTAACTTTTTGAACAGCAACATTCAATTTGCAGTGATCCATGCGACACAACCCTTCCGTTACTATCATAGCGCCTGCTCAGACCCTAGAAATTTCAGCACATTTGTCCTCCTGCTTGCAATTGATTCATGGAGATATTCGTGAACTTCCACTTCTCAACACTTTAGTTCCCCATCACAGTAAATACTTAATAAAATTAATTATTCATGAAGGAAACGTCGTACATTTCTTTCGAGTGTTGCTACTAAATTCGAGCTCCATACCATGTCCTTAAACTAACTATTATCATGATTTTCTAACTACCAACAACTTTACTAAACTTATACCATATTAACTCAACTACCATGTACACAATCGTGTCTCGTTAACATAGTTATTTTAGTGAAGATAGAGTCTCACCAATGTGTCATATTAATAGCAGTCTTCCTGAACTGTAAGAAAAGCTGATTGTGGATTCATTCCTTCCTGGTATTTGAATCAAACACAAATTTTTTTTACAGTTAAACTTATGTCACTGAAGTGGACATTTGAACGGTGATTTTGAATACTAGGCACTCTGTTGAAGTATTCCTGTGATTAGTTTTTATATTGAGTTCACTGTGTTAAAGTATGATTTGATATGGTCATTGTGTGTTAGTGTGTAAACTGTCTCTCGTTTCTTGTCAGGTTTCTGTTCTTTGTGTTTTCTGCTATACTTTACAGCGTAATTTGTTTTGCAAACTATTGGTTGTTGCTTTGTTAATGGGTTTCTATAATGAATTTTTTGTATACCGCTATTGACAGCAATAATCTTGTATATTAATCACGATAGTAGATATGCCTATGTGTGTCAGTCGGTTGTTACTGAGTCTGCTCTTTGCCTCTTATATAGATTTGATCAGTATTACCAAATGTGATGACCCAGTTAGCGACGCCTGTAGTCTGTTCTAACATTTTATCGTTTCTCAGGCTTCAGTTATCTGTATTTTCTGCTAAATGATTACAGATCTATACAGTCAGATCTATTAAGTTTTTCTAATGATTTTATAGAGAGATCATTAACATAATAAGAAAGACTCTATAAAGAGTATTGTACATGCAAGAGTTCGCTTATTGAAGGTGGCAGATTACTTAACAGGAAACCGTTAGGGAGTTTTATGAGATAAAGCGGGGGACGTGTAAGACAGGGATGCATCTTGTCTCTATTTCTTTTCTACTAGCTATAGATGTTATTATTGTTTATAACAGTTATCTCGACGATCTGAGTCAGTGACGTATTTCTTCAGTATCAGGTCTCCATTACGGTCTGCTTATGAATGATCGCTAGATTCCATAGTGTGTTTGGGGCAATTCGGAACCTGCATCTTCTGCAGAAACATCTTCATCGTTTTTCAGACTGTTCTGTTGATGTCCCTGGATCCACCGTCGTCTGGTCGTGGCCCCTTTTTCCATGGTACTATCCATCTTTCCATTTACTATTTTTTGTTCGCCTACTCAGCTGATTATTCTTTTATCCCCCACAATGACCTTAAATACAATTTGTTTAGCTTCCTTATTGCGATTGTATTTGCGAGGCAATTTTCCTACTGAGCTTTTGAGTTGGATGTAATGGCATGTGACGTTTTATCTCTGTAAGAGGTGAAGTCTTGTATTTTCTGTCTCCAATGGTATTTCAAGCCATCTTTCTGTTGCATTTCTATGTCGAATGATGTATATTTTTTTGGCAATACTTTTTATTGAGTGATCCATGTATTTTGGTCTCGCGTGCCGTTTGTGTTGCTACGTGGAACTATGACTCCCTATACTCTTGTATCTTGGTATGTAAACTTAGTTTCTTTGCTTAGTGCCTTGCCGTATGGTTTTTCTATCTTGTATTATTAGTTTGTGTGAGGCAATGTGCAGTCTTCTTTTATTTCTACTGGAATAAGTCGCCAGTGCTCTGTGATGATATTTTAGATCCTAAAAGTATCTTCAAGGTGCGTGTCTTTAAGTGGTCACCAGATTGATGATTTACTGCGTTGATTTTTTTTATGGGCACGGCATCTGCAAATTATTAGAACAAGAAACTGGGTTTGTAATAAATTATTTGGCTGACTCATGTCGCTCTTCAAACTCACAGTTTTATTATTACGTCTTACCCTGACAGAAACATCGATGTAACATATAGCTGAGCATAAGCGATAAGACACAATTTATCAGTCATAAGATAGTTGGGAGTGGTCTGTTACAATTATTTGGACTGTCCATGTGCTCTCAAAGCTCACAGTTTGTAACGTCCCTAGCCAAGACAGAAAGTCGATGGTTAACAGATGACCGCCGCATAAGCGATAGAGACAAAACTAATTTCTCGGCCATTTTTTATCGTATTAATCGAGGGCATTCATTTCTCACTGTCTCGTATTTTTCAATCAATAAACATCCTGGTATCATACTATTACAAAATGTATTCATCATGGACTTTAAGGTCAATATAGGAAACACATCTGTGGCTAACTCACAGATGAGATAGATAAGTTAAACGCAGGACAGTCACATGAATTCAAAGGAAGTAAATGTACAGAACATGAATGGCTTATAGGTTTAGTTCTCATAAGAATGAGAGGTTATATTAATAAGTGCCGGTGGGAAAAAAACAAAATTCAGAATGAAAAAAGTGACACGGACTAAGATTATGTCAATAATTGTCATTCCTCTAGTTTCATTTACACCATTGGGGTTTACCATTTCCACCAGTTTAACGAAGCACTGCTTGAAATACATAAACCCCTATACCAAGTCGGTGTTTGGTAATTTTGATTTTAAGGTCTACCTCGCAGTATACACTTGCGGTGGTTTAAAAATAACAATGTGTATCGACGGTAAATATTAGCTTTAGCTCTTGTTTTTCATCTTCTGAATCCTTCTTGATCCCGACAAGTGACGTGCTTCCTAACTTCCTCTTAAGAGATAAAGTTTTAAATATTCTAACTAACTCCAACTTAATTGCGGCCGGGGTATTATTACAAGACAAGTAGACGCAACCACTGTATTTTGTTTTGTTCAATGTTTTCAACTTGACCTACGCTTGTTATTTATCCATGTATGGGTGAAAGTTTTGGAATTTTAAATCGACATATTTTTTTTAAATAGAATGAATTTAGAAAGGACCTTAGAAATGATAGTGATGAAATTGATGTGGGTGTCGTAGTCTCTTCTCCTAGGTCTCCTGAAGTAGAATGTCGCAATGGTTCACTATTTATTAGTTCGTGTGAGAGACTTGGATTGATTAGAGGCCGCATTTCCGTGGGTGTGGCCAAAAACAAATTTTTTTTTCTCTCTGTGTTCAATGTTCAGATATAGGGGGTTAATATCTCAGTTTGTCAAGTCATCGTTACACTGGCCTTCAGGTGATAATTCGTCATGTTTTGCGATTCTCGGCTCTTTGCTAAGTTTTAGGCACAAATGGTGCGGTCGCGACTAGAGTTTGGGCTTTAGCTACAATGGCGTGCCGGGACGATTAAAACTTCCCTGTCCTTGTGGACTTATTAAAGGAACATGCACTTTGAGAGCCCGAATTTGTCGTGTTTTTATAAATTAAGATCTTGCTGCGGTGCCTTATTACGTAGATATTTAAGCTTGAGATATATCAAGTAAGAAGTATATTTGTAACATTGGCCGAGAGAGGATGATCGGATGTTTGGTTTTTCCATCATTTGGGAAAGATGATTTATTCATTATAGCTACATATATTTTCATCAGTGGGAAGTTTATTATATCTACCTCCACCAAATATAAACAGGGTCTTGAAAAATCTATTGGCAGCGATTTCGGATTGTTAGGCAAAAACCTACATTTATTGATGGGCTTGGGCTGTGGGAGTTTTTTTATTGTAGTTAATCAGCAGTAACTGCACAGGAATCTCGAAAGGGGCAATTATAAACCCTTGACACTTCTAAATCAAGGATAGAACACTGTAGAAATATTTTCTCAACCTTGGGGCGTCTCAAATGTAGGACCAGTTTGACATGGCGATAGATGAAGAACATACGCTCCGTTACAGTCTTTGGTGGAAGGAACAATTGATCTTGAGGATGTACTCGTTGAGGGTCGTATGGATAGAATCGCTACTTCTATATGAGAACATCGGAAAAGCGGAATCTAAGGGAAACTGCAACAACTCAATCAAAATAGCTGCTAAACCAAAACTCAATGTAGCCAAGGACCACGTGTGCAAGGAAGGATACAAACGGGTAACTGCCTATCGTGCATGGCTTATCATAAAGCCGGTGCGTTAAAATACTATTTATCTTGAGCTCTCTTTAGCAGGTCATGTGCCCTAAAGAATTGGACCGGTATGGTTCTTATGAAATACATATTAAATTATTTTATATCTTACTGCGAATTAGTACCATGGTGATAACTTTAGTATAATGTTTAAAGTGAAGCATTGGTTCAAGTACGAAAAGTTCTTTATTAATGTGTTGAAACTATACTTGCCTAGTGATTGTCTGTTACCGTAAGGTAATTGATTTTCCGGCCTACTCACAATATTTGACGTTGTTAGGTGGGAATTTACGTTATTTTATGGAGGAAGCGTTAACAATTCGTTTTTCGTGTATCTGTTGTACGTCCAGGTCTCCTATGACCTTTGGGGCCAAAAAGCTTGTTGTTTGCGGTTGATTAGGCTTACACAGGCGTTGCTGAGGCTGCCGAAACAGTGGTGTCATGTTGATATTCTTTCCGTATACATTCAGACATTTCTTGTATGTGGTACTCGAAAGTTTGTGGTGGGTTGACAAGGGTTTTGTGGGTTGTGTAGAGATCAGTTGATATATGCGTTTTGGGCTCTTTTTGGATTGGATGTAAATACGCAACGCACCCTACTCACTCACATTGCTGTATGTCGGTAACTATGTTGGTAAAATAAAACTGCTCATGGAAAGCTCTCAATCATTGTATTTACGAGACACCAAGGGGATTAGTGACTATGCTAACAGTTACAGTCAGATATGATGACTCAAGAATGTCAAGGACGATTCATATATTATTGGAATAATAGATACTGGCAAACACAGCTGACATTCTAAGCTGTTGAAACCACTCAATATATAAGGACGATTATGCGGACAATTGGTCTTGTTCCTATTATAGACAAAATCATGTTCATTTATGTTGGTAAATTAATTAGGAACCTCGAGCATCTCATCAGTTTTGTATAGCTCGATAGGTATGATGCTAATAAACGCTGGCTTGTACTACTTCTACTCTTTTCCTACTCTAGCTCAGGGCATCTCGAATCTTTGTTGGGGGACAAAACGTCACAGCTAATGGTAAGTCCTTTATACAAATATAGTGATTTTACATTGAAGGCTGCTGTAACTCTTTTGCTAAATTTAAAGTCAAGGATCTTCATTGCTTTTCGACCCGCCTAGGCACTTATCTCTATCTGCCTATAACGTTTTAGCCGTTAATGACGGGACTTACTCTACACAATGGTTGATAAATAACTTGTGGCTTTGTTTTTCATTGGCATGTATTATCTTCCCATGCTGAAACATTACCGCCATCATGTGTGATTTTCACTATCTAGTTATTACGTTCATTGATGCTCTTGTAATGTACTTCAACGTATATAGACCTAATTGCTTCGTAAACACAACATAATGGACTCTGGTAATCAGACTAGGAACTGTGATGCGCTTTTCTACAAAAGGTTTTCATACTACATATTTTGTTCTGTGTCCCTTAAACGTTGTTGGTCTTATTTTATAATTGTTTATGTAAGACTATGTATGGTGAGTACGTTTGACAAGATGCGTGCATGATTGAATAGTACACTCTAGAGAATAACACGCTGTCGTCATACTTAGACGAGAACAGAATAACTCTGGTGGCGAAGAACATTCATCTGCAACAGTCACTAAAGGACTATCTGTTTTCCCCAGATAATGCAGATAAACGCACACATATCGGAATCTTCTGTCCATTGGACCAGTTAGACCAAGCTCCTCACTCACTCTCGCGCGGAACGTCTTCCTCAGGTTCGCCGCTTAAAAAACACTCAGCGACCATGCGTATAGACTAGAGCATGATGTTAGCTGAACTAGATTCGCTAAGCTATCCCCTGTCTACTAAGATCAGAGTCAACGCCTACAAAGATAATTAAACCACAGGGAAGATAAACTCCACTTGGACTGATATTCTACCCTTTAGATTAGTCAGGAGGACATTGTAACATTTACGGTTCTGTACCTTTTCGATTATCAAAAGGTTTAAATAGATTTACATTCTTCTGGAACTGGTCAAAATTGTCGGCAACTATGTCCAATTCATTTGAGCGCTGAGGCACCTCATAATATTAAATAGTGATATTTCATGAACCACCACTGCCAGGGACTGATGACTGCCCCCCAACCCCCCCCCCCCCCCCCCCCCCCCACCCCCCTAACAGCAAGTTTATTTTCTCTCGCCTAACCAGTGACACCAACATTGCAGATAAGGGTAAAGTCAGTAAACGTTTACCGAGCTATTGGACATAGCACGGTCACCACGCGGAGAAAAGATTGAATGAGTTGAAAGAATTGATTGTACTTAATCTACATTATTATACGCCTTTTCGACTCCTCGAGATGTCAGAAATGCTAAATCGTGTAATGAACTGATCTATTCAATCGCTTATAATATTTCTTAGAGTAATCGCAATGTTTTTCAATAAACTATGGGTAGATTGTAATAGGGGAAAAACGATATTCCATTGAATTTATTTATTATAAACTTTTTTTAACTCAGAAGACGCCAGAAGACGCGAATCAAAATTGTTTGTGAAGTTCATAGCAATGGCATTGTCATATTGAGTTGTTTTCTGATGCTAATCTTCAATGTGTATTCTAGTTGTAAGTATTATTGTTTATTTGAACGCTGGAAAGCTCCGCCCGCTGTGTTAGCTACGTCCGAAAGCGAATTAGAGAAGGAGATAGGGAATGATATAGATATTGTAAGTATCAACTCGGGAAAGGGTAAAAAGTTGGTAGGATTTTTTGTAGAGGTGGAGGAGAATGTGTTGATTTTAGTTTGTTGTTTGGTATATGACTGAGCAAGGATTTAGTAAAGACATGATTGACCCTATGAGATTGCCAGATCCCTCAGACACGTATTGTAAAACCCTGATATATAGTCGGGAGGGTAGTGCTGTACGCAAATGACCATGATGGATGGCCGATATTCCTATTTTTGCGCTTTGTTTACACCTTGCTCATTCTCAAGGAGGAATTCGCAGACGGCATTATACTGTCGGGTGGACTTATTAAATTACTAACTTTTTTTGTTAAAACAATCCGCCTGGACATGGATGGCAGGTTGTACTTATATTTATGAACAGGAGTAATAGATGTAATTGATCCCATGGGTAGGTTTTCTTATGCTTCTTAGAGATGTTATTATGAAGTTGAAGTAGAGAGTTTCTTCAATAAGCGGAAAACCCCCCCCCCCCCCCCCCCCCCCCCAAACAGATTAGTAAATGAATAGAGGTAACGGAGTATGATAGAAAACTAGGCTTAATATCATATCTCTACCCTTTATGTATTTTTGCCACATCGTCAGAAAAGTGTTGTGGGAATCACGGAATGCAGTCTACTTGAGGGATCTTCAATCCTAGTGTAGACTGATGTTCATTTCTTCACCAACATAGGATTCATCACAGTTATCCTCAGAATACTTGACATGAAAAGTACAACGCCTTGTGCGAAGGTAGATCACGACTTTGACGTAACTCAGCTCCAATAGTTTTTGACAATTTGATCACCAGTTTTTAGGTCACCCTCACCACCCTTCCACCGTTGGAATCAACTAATGCACAGCTACAGAGGCCTTAGGAAGACGGACAAACGCACCGAGGTTGCTCAATTTGAACTTATTCTTAAAGAAGGCAGTCTCTATCTAGGTACTGGTGGTCCATGTACTGGTAATTCTTGATCATCCCTCCCTAATATATATTTTGTGGCCAATACGACTACCGGCATGTACTTCACAATCTTGTTATTGGTATGAATGTCATATGTATAAAAACAGACTCTCAATTGAGTCATAAAAGCACCCAGATTTATTCCAAGTAACACATCTCCCATCCAGGTACAAGAGGACATCTGCAGTATTATCTCTAATTGTGTACCACACCTATCTACTCGGCTATGATATCCACATTGGACCCTTGAGCTCGTTAGCATATGTTAATGAGTATCCATAGAAGTCAAACAAATGATGCTTATTGTGTATAGAAAGACTATATGTCCTAAATACATTAACTAGTGATCTGTAATTTAGTTACACATACCCTGCCATTACATTCCTGTACATCATGATGTTACTCATCGTTATCCTTAATTTGCTACCTTCATAATGCAGTTATAATTTTGTTCATAAGAGACATTCACGGGCTTAGTAATTAGAAGACTTTTATCTACCTCTCTATTTAGTTATGCATGTTTGATAATTATCCAGCCAATACAACATCGTATGACTTACAAAAAAACTTATGTTCTATTAATTTGGCCAGTCTCTTCGGATTCGAGTGCCTGAATCAAATACTGCGTCTTAATTTAATCGTATTTCGATCCGTGAATTCCATAATTTTCCGGCCCTCGAGTGGCTCGGCAGGTCTTCGGAGCGTCGAGAGTGCTTCGATTGGTCCATTAAGGTGTTGGGTCTTATCATCGGGAGCAATTTCAGGTTTTATTCTATGTCGAGATAAAATTGTTTAGTAGTTTATATATCTTGGATACTCTCAAAACACTGTGAGGAATATACAAGGTTATCGCAAGTTGTATTTTACAGAGATACTGCCATGAGTCGCGGCCAATGGCATAAAAAATCTTGTCGATTGATGGTGCGTTAGCCATGGGTCTCAGATTCCGCGAGATTCATACATGTGGTATATAAGTAAACTATGATGCGCATTCGTTATGCGACAGAAGAAGGTGTTTTGCTGAAATGCCTCTCACAATTATACATGTGCACTCCAGTTTATATTCTGATGGGTTAGTAGTCTTATTCTCCTATTTTAAGCTCTGCATGAGTTCACAGTTTGTCATTCGCACTTAGAATGTAGTCGAGTAATATTAAAATGGTCACTGGTATTTTTACAATTGTTATTTGCCTAGTTTGCATATATTGTGTTGTCTATATCAATTTATAAGTTCTTTAAAACAGACTCTCCACTGTTTGTATTGGTAGAGTTCAGTTAACACATGTGTTTTATTTGTTCTATTGCATGTCTTGTAGATGTATATAACACCATAAGCTAGTTGGTCTATCGCCGCAATTTACTTACTTTTATTTGTTTGCTTTTGTATATTTTGTAATTGGGTTGGCATATTTAAGTATTTTTGTCCATTTTCGTCCTTCTAGTAAGCGAGTTATTGTTAGGGCATGAATGTAGTGATTTATTTTTTCACAGGTGTTTTAAGGAGTATTAAGATGTCGCTTGCACCTATATGATCATTCTCCTATATCTCATTATTGTTCGCAAAATTGGTGGGTGTAGTATTATGATTTGGGGTTATATACCATTTTTTGTTGTTAGATGTGGACCTGGGGATCGTTTTTTTTTCTTTGTTTTGGGTTTTGCGGTGCTCCTGGGAATATGGACGGGAGTCTGTGTACCAGCTTACTGGGTCGACGAGTTTTACGCAGTTCGTATCTTGTTCGGCCAGCTGCGAGATGAGTGTTGCTGCGCGTTTCGGCATCGGCAGATTCATTCCTTGCCTTCTAATCAGCCATTTTGAGCTCTCAATTTGTTGGAGAAGTCCGGTTTGCTCAATTGCCCCTTCACTGTTGTCGCCAGTAAGCATCTCCCCTCCGAAAGATCTTACTGTCCTCATAAGCAATCGTAGCCATATCCCACCTTGCTACTCTTCCAAACTTTATCGAAGTCGATTCAGCCTGTTTTCCCTAGGATCCTGCCATACCAATTGGCAGCGGTTTTGGAGTAGGGTGTTCTGTTGTAATTCATGGCCATTACACTTAATCCCTGAGACGCTTAGCAGTCAAGAAGCTTTGGGAGTCGTTCTGACTGATTCATTCCTCGTATTGCTCTACAGTCTTTCACCTCCGGATTCCTATTTGATCATCGGGTTTGATCCAACATTTTATTTCTCTGAGAACCTAGTGACAATTATTATGTATGCAGATAGAAAACCATTCTCATATAAAATTATAATATTTCCCACCAGTTGCTCCTATCTTTTTTCATCTCTCAAATAAGAGCTACCTTTCACTCTGTGTAGCATTCCAATATAAGTCTTAGCTCATATTCCATAAAAATACTACTCCGCAGTTTTTTTCTATCTTTTTTGAACAAATACCTTGGTATGCTCTCATGGTTCGCTCAATTTGTAATTAACTGTTTACTGATTTCGTAATTTCAGTCGTGTTCTTTCGCGCAATACGCTGGACTGATGTGGTTGTGGCCTCTTATATAATTATTCTGTTTTAGCAGGATAAACCGTTATAAGTCTTTTTATTTCAGACATATAGTTTGTGGTTTAGTATTTTTGTACCTAGATGGGACGTTTAACATATTGGTCATGTGTGGTTTGAAACTGGCTATCAATGGGCACTCTTTTTTCCAGGTTTTTTGTATATGGATTATTACTGCTCTTGTCCATGTCTGTTCATGATGCACTGTTCTTCCTAAATCCTGATGAGACTTTTGGCTAATATTTATATTATTCTTTTTCCAGATGACACTTTTATACTTTTATTGTATATATAGTGGTTTGTAATTGATTTTACCTAGATGAGCGTTTAAATACTTATTAATCTGTGTGAACTGGCACATGGCATCTTGTTGTGCTGGTTTTTTTCATTCATTCATTAACCGTCTACTCTCCATAGGAGCATAGGTCTTCACTAACAAACAAATGCCTAATATCGCTCCTGTTACGAGTGCCATCATCTCAAAGTTCTTTCCACGTTCTCCTATATTCATTTTCATCTTCTGTTTCCAAGCATCTTCTTCTCCATTTGCTTCTTGGGTATCTACCTCTGCTTCTCTTTGCATTGGGGGTTCTCAGCAACAATGCTGATACTGTCCATGTAATGCTAATCTAACAGGTTTCCCTCCTGTGTGTCCTATCCAATCGCCGCATCGTCTTCTTCTCATGTCTCTTGTTCCACTGGGAACTGTGTTCTAGTTCTTAGTCATCATTTCCACGTTGGTAACCTTGTTCATCTACCGTTTTCATCCCTCTATTCTACGCATGCACCCTTTTATCAGAGTATGTATCTCTTTGGTTGTTGTCTTCGTTGTTCTCCATGTCTCAGAGCCATACAATAGGACTGACTTCACATTTGAGTTGAAGATTCTTATTTTCGTGTTGGATCCGATTTCTCTTGATCTCCATATATAATTTTCGCCAATGATATGGAAAGAGAATCCTCTTGCCTTTTTGTATTTTTATTTTGAATATCACTGTCCTGCTTCCCTCCCAACTTTGTCTCTTATTGCCTGCCAAGATATGTGTACGATTCTACATCTTGTATTGTGCTTCTTCAAGTTCAACCTGTTAATCATTACCTGCATTTATTCTCTCATTTATTTTTTGTCTTTTCCCTGTGTATATTTCAGACCCAATTGCTGTGACCTCTCATCGAGTGTTTTCAATTTGTCCTGCATCTGATTACGGGTTATGGGAAACAGAAGAGCCAAGTCATCAGCAAAATCCAGATCATCCAACTGCTTAGTCAGAGTCCACTGGATTCCATTTCTGTTGTGTGTTGTCGATGATCTCATAACCCAGTCTATTGCTAATAAAAAAGAAATAAGAAAAGAAATGGGACAGGCTTTCAGACAAGATAAGAACAAGGAGTGTGAATCCCTGTCTCACTCTTTGTTCTTATACAACCGCTGTTAAGTGCTAGTCCCTTCATTTAATAAAGAAGAACTCTGCATGTCATGTCTTCATAGGTTTTCTTTATTAAATTAATGATCTTCAGGGGAACTCCATAATGCCTCATCAATTTCCAAAGTGATTCTCTGTCTACACTGTCAAATGCCTTTTCGTAGTCCACAAATCCGATGTATAGCGGTGAATTCCATTCCAGACTTTGTTCAACTATTATTCTCAAAGTGGCTATCTGGTCTGTACAGGATCTGGTTTGTCGAAAACCTGCTTGTTCATCTCTCAGTTTCTTGTCTATGGACTCTTTTAATCTTTCAAGGATAATCCTGTTTAATACTTTTCCTGGCACTGAAAGTAACATTAATCCTCTATAATTTGTGCTCCCTTGTAAATTTCTTTCTTAGGCAACTTAACAAGATATCATTCCTTCCATTCTGCTGGTATCTCTTCCTTTTCCCAGACTTTACCAAGTAATTTATATAGCATCCAAATTTTGTTAACAGGGATGTTATAGTTTCTTTGCTACTCCCATTTTGTGTAGGGTGTTTTTTTATCCCGATGTGTCGTAGCTCAAGATCAAACATGCCCTGAATGATGTTATTTGTGATTTTTCCTTTATTGTATTTTCAACTTTTTCCAATGTAGAGTATCTGGCATTTTAAATATGAATAAATTTTCACTAATTCTAAGGTACTTCTGTTTTACCGAGTTTTTTTTTAAGAAGTGTTTGCTCGTTCCTGTTGGTTTCAAACCTGTCCTAGTTTTTCGCCATAGAACCGTACTCAAGTGATCTGAGTATCTGGCCAGCACCCAGCTTTTCTGCCAGTCAGTCTCTGCCCTTTTAGGTCTTTCTAAAGTAAGGTTTTATCATATATATTTAAAGTTCTGCCTTCAATGGTGTACTTGATACCTTAAGAGAGGTCCTGTAAGCGGTATGGGAGACTTGTGTAGACCTGACAATACCCCGAGGAGCCACTCCAACTGCCCAAATTTTAATGGAGTAATTGCTCGTACTGGGTAGGGGTCAAGCCAAGCTGGACATGGCTCTGTGTAGGGTATGGGGTTCAGACGACAAAGTGTAGTTTACCCTGTAGGTATTAACAGTGTTTGGGGTTGGTTTGCAGACAGGGCCATGTACACCGGCAGTTTAATGTAAAAAAAATTCGCCACATGTTCCCGGAAACAGCAACAAATGAAAAAACATTCTTGAGTGCGGGAGGCAAGCTTCATCCGGAGTACTCAGTCTCTTATGACTGACTAGTGGTGAAAAGCCGGGAAGGAAGCTGATCTTTTGTGCATGAAAAACGGATTGTTCCTGGCGGCGCAAAACACGAAAGTCCCGAGTTTTGGTATTTTGGAAGGTCAGGAACTGATAGTAGATAAGGCAGGACAGCTGAGTGACTCAAATCACAGCAGGGATGAGGAACTACAAATTACATATCCTGGAATTAAGCGAGCGCGTAGATAGACCAGGGAATGGGGAAGAATAAAAAGACGCTGTGCCAGCTACAGGGGGCTTCCCAAACGTACTTTATTCTGTAGGGTGAGGAAATGGTCAAGCACAACTAGAAGGTTGTGGGTAGTTATTAATCCGTGAATCCTGAAAGGAATTGAAAAGGTCTTTACTGGAATGTGGAAACCCTCATGCAAGCAACAGACTGGTTGTAGAGTAGCAAAGATCTATGGAGGGATGATTCACCAATACCACCAATTATACAATCCTTATGCATCAACAAACGACAGCGATGAAGAGAGTCAAGGACGAGTTCTATTAACAGGTACAAAAATGGAAATTGGAAAAACCTGCACCCAGGTACGATCTTATTATAGTAATGGGAGACCTAAATGCGCGAAAGTTGGAGCACACACAATAACTTATATGAACGAAAGAGTTAATGGGTAAAATCCGCAGTGGAAACAGTAAATTAGAAATGGGGGACAACATTAATAAAGCAGTTCTGCAGTATTCCGACAAGCGTGGTCATTGGGAGAACACTTTTTTCAACACAAAAAGTGCCAAGTTTCAACATGGGAATCACCAAATCGGACGTGACAAAAACCAGGATAGATCACAAGTAATGATCAATTGGCAGATGGACAGACAATGCACTACAAGACGTGAAATGTAACAAGCAGGCGCAGATGTGGGAAGTGGATCATCACCTAGTAGTAAGCAAGGGAAGGTGAAACTCAAGCGTGCTGACCAGTTGGCAGTCAAACAGACTTACAAGATATAACATCACGAAACTTAAGGAACACCCTTCACAGAAAAGCTTTCGATGGTGGCATTCTTCGACGTAAAGAGGACGATATCATTGATTACCAAAAGCCAGAAAAGAACAGCAAACCGGATGATGTCGACCAGAAGATTCAACAACCATCTCAAACAATATACAAGGATAAAGCACAAGTCATGCTCTTGGGATTCCAGGAAAGTCCAAAGAGCCCAAGACTGGATAACACCTCCAGATACGCTAAGACTGTACCGATAGCAAAGAGAAAAGAAATGAAAAGAAAAGAAAAAGCAGTTGAGCGAAAGGGAACTCCCCTCAGGTTTAAAGTGCAATATATATAGTGGAACAGTACAGTCATTGTGGACAAAGGAGAAGTCTAAACTTCATAACTCGTGCCCAACAAAAAGGGACATTTCTGGATGAGCCTTTGGCAAGACAGGCAGAAGAGTCCGCACTGAGAAATACAAAGCATAAGTATACAGAAAATAACTGTAAATCGATCATAGGAAAACGAGGTGCAAACGAATTATTACATTAGTAATGAGATAAGCACTGAGCAATGCATCATCAACAGCACTGGGTGACAGGAAACAAGATGGGGCAGAGCATTTCACAGAGAAACTCTGAATAAAGGGAACTACCAGAAACACATTACGATGTTCATGAGGTGAAAATGACTCTACGATGTTACTAACACGTACATTCCACGAAAAGAAAGAAATCATCACCAGCAATCAAAGGGTTTAAAAAACTATTAAAGCTCCCGGGCACACTGATAATAACTTAAATGCAGAGCTGTAGATTGGATGATAAGGTACAGACCCTGAAGCTGTGTGACAGTAAGCAGATACTATTAGAACCACTATTTGCTCAAGTCTTGAAAACGGGGACAACACCAACAGAGTGGAGCAAATGAATAATTGTCAAATTGCCCAAGAAGGGAGATCTTGCAGACTGCAATAATTGGAGAGGAATAACTCTTCTATCAGTACCCAGCAAAATCGTACTTTGCAGGATAATTATAGAGAATTTCAAAAGCAGTAGACAACAAACTGAGGAAAGAACAAGCAGGATTCAGAAAGAACAGAAAATGTGTAGATCATATTTACAGTCAGGAACATTATAGAACAGCACTCAAAATAGCAAAGACAGCTGAACATTAATTTTGTGGATTTTGAAAAGGCTTTTGACAGTACACATAGGGACAGTGTATAGAAAATACTAAGGGCTTATGGAATTCCAAGCTGCATAGTGTCTATCATAAAAAGCCTTTATGCCAACTTTACGTGTAGCATTGGGCAGAGCAACCTAACCTTTGAGATGAAGACTGGAGTACGACAGGGATGCCCCTTATCAACCACTCTATTTTTAACAGTCATAGACAGGGTGATGCGCCAGACAACAGATTGCAGTGCAAGAGGAATTGAATGGACTACATTTTCTACATTGGAAGATCTGGAATATGCAGATGCCATTGCACTACTAGCACATCTACATCAACACATCCAGGAAAAAACGGATAGACTTAATAAGAATAGCCAGCAAGTGGGCTTGAACATCAACCTAAAGAAGACAGAGGTCATGACGCTCAATGTGAGCAACCATGAGCCCATATCAGTAAGGAATCAGCAACTGGAACAGACAGACTCCTCCACATACCTGGGATGCATAGTAACACCAGACGGCGGAGCAAGCAAAGACATCAACAACAGAATGAACAAAGCAAGAACAGCCTTTTTTAGTCTAAGCATCATCTGGAAGTCCTCTCAGTACAGCACAAGCACACAATTAGGATTATACGTATCAGAGTTGTGTGCTTTCTGTGCTTCTCTAAGGCGCGGAGAGCTGGAGAGTTACAGAGAAGGAAATGTCGAAATTGTCCTCTTTTCACACAACATGCCTAAGAAAAATTCTCTGAATCTTTTAGCCGAATACCATCACCAACCAAGATCTGCTTACTCGGAGCAAGCAAGAGGACATGCACACCATCATAGCTGGCAGACGCTGGAGCTGGGTTGGCCATGTCCTCAGAAGAGACCTCGATGACATCACAAAAACAGCTATGCGATGGACCCCTGAAGGAAAACGAAAGAGAGGCCGACCAAAACAACTTGGCGGTGGACTGTGGAGGCTGAGATGCGAGGTATGAACCAGAGTTGGGGCACTGCACTAAGGATGACCACCGACCGAGCAACGTGGAATCAAATATGTTGTTGCCCTACAAGACGCCACCAGGCGTGATGGCCACTGACTGCTTTAACGGTTGGCGGTTATGGATCAAAGAAGGAGAAGAAGGTTTAATTGTAGTCTAGTTATGGAGAAAAATGCGATTTTCTCAAAATTTTTTATTTTTCTCATCCTAATTTTCTTATAACTTCCACACCTATGTACGAAAATTGACATGAGAATTGGCACATATGTTGCCCATAATCTTTTAAAACTTTTTGTGTGACGGATTTTTAGTATATGATCAAACTTTTGATTTATTGCAAAAAGTGATGTAAATTTTAGCAAAATTTGATACTATTTTTAAACACTATATTCAAAGTCCAACAACGTTTTTCGTATTAAAGTTATCAAAAATCCCTCACACCAAAAGTTTTAAGATATAATGATAAACGTTGTGTTCAAATTGGTTTTCATAGCTTAATAAATAAAATTGAAATAGAACAATAGAATCCAATATGGCTACCGTTTCTGTCATAACAACAACAGACAGACAAACAATTTAATTTATTCCACCACACTTGACAACACTGTGACACTCACATACATAAAACACTCTACAAGGATATCTTAAAGGAGTCACTGATAACTTTTCAAATAACAATATGTATTCATTGCTGTCATGAATGAATATGTGTCCTGATTCAAATACAAAGGGAACCAGGAATCACAATCAATTTTAATTACAAGTTATATGTACAGAATTTCTCAATATGAATATTGTAGTGACATATATTATTAAAAGTATCCTATGTGTGTCAGTTGTGTAGTAGTAATATGAGGTAATACTGGTTTTGTTTTGTTCAAGCTCTGTTGGTATTTGTCATCATGACTTCAATAGTTTGTCTTTATTGGAACTAGTATTGGAGATGTTCTCAGTTCCTGATATTAAAACAATTTACTTCCCCTCTTAAGTTTATGTTACAATGTTATTTTAAGATGGGGTACATAATTTTGAGCTCAGCTGGCCACATCAGCTTATCTTGCGTGATGGCGGCAGGAAAAGACTCCTCTGCTCGATTTCTCTCCTGTGCTCTGGAGACACCTCACTGATAGCTAAATGGACCAAGGAGTATGCTGTCCGACTCTGGATTCAGCAAAGCTCTGACCAGGTGCTGCTCAATACCATCAAGACCACGGTCCCTGAAAACAAGAAGGATGTACCTTCTACTTCATAACTAATTGATACTCTAGTTCTACACTGAGCACAATACATCACAAACATTGAGTTCAGAGCGTTAGGCCAACTGTCAGCTTCATCTGAAATACTTTATACCAGTATTAACCTCCTTAATGGTTACTACGCCTCTGCAATTCCAGCATTATTTCTTTCTAGTCAATCATCTAGGTGTCAGTGTACTGTTTGGCCATTCCATGCCGTTTTACTTTCCTCCGACACCTTCTGTTCAGGCTGGAGCATTATAGGCTTTACATCATGTTTGCTACTGAACTACACATATATACAGGCATAAATTAACAATTCACATTCAATTTTCATTAAAAGATACTGAATGTTTCAAGCTTACCACAATTCATAGAATAAACACAGATACGTTGACTAGCAATGAATTCTGGCACAAATACTGGCACAAATTCCCATCTGCTTATGTTCCAGGCTTTTATTTAGCAAAAATATGAGCTGGCTTCAACGCACTGTTGCTTCATCAAGCTTATTTGAACTAGTGGTCTCGAACTAACGCCCCTAAGTGATTATATCAGCGAGTCTGGCCAATGGAGCCACGTTTCGACAAGTGTTTGAAAAAATTTTACCTTCCTACGTCTCCCCTAACAACCAAAGATAGTATTTATAGTCCGACCAATCGTGTTTAGTCTTATATTTGTTGCGCTCCAATCAGTTTGGAGTTTACATGGTAGGCTATTTCCGTACGTACGGTTTTTTCAAACACGTTATAAAAAAATTTTATGAGCAGAAATGATTTCATGCTGTCAGGCATCCCCACTATTTTATTTTGGCTATAACTTGTTAATTCCTAGACTATTTGCATAACGTTGTACATATTCTTTGTCAGCAAACCCTAAGGAACCCAAATATATATATTTAATAGAGCTAATATGCTGCGTTCAAAATATGCAATTCCTTCTACCTCCTGTTTCGAAGATGTGCTGTCTGGGTACTGTAATGTTTTCAAACGTAAACCCATCTATTGTCATCTTTCTAATAAGAGTTTTTCAGGATTTAAAAACCTAACTCTGGGAAGGTTAGTGTTTTTATCACTGTCCGTCCGAAAAAGTTAGTGCATGTGGCCTTACACGCGTGATAGTAGTAATTGTGTATCGCGCGACGCGTGTTTAGTGTTGCATGTGTTCGGCTTTATGCCTCTCCCTTCTCTCTATCCTTTAGTCCATCTGTCTTTAGTTACGCCGTGTATAAAATGGAATGAATGAAATATTAAAATTAGGTCATTGTTCAGCTTGCGTATCTCAAATGTTTTTCCAAGAAATACAGCACACGTTTCATTGAAGAAAGCGGGTAATAATATAGTAGGCTTTTACTATCAACGTGAAAGCGTTACAATTTGCAGACGAAGCATAAAACAAAGGGGATTTCGAGTACAGTCATTGTGACAGCACTGTTCTTTACCATTCTTCTTCCTTTTATTAATTTTATTTGTTAAGCTTTACATTTACCTGATAATTTATATATGTGGATTACAATATTTCACGACACTCCTCCCCTTAAATAATATGGAGTTTGATGCACATCTTAGCGTAGTGAACACATATATGCTCTGCCACTTTCAATGACAGTTTACGTGTGTAAACAACTGCTACATTCGCAGATCAGCACACCAAAATGTTTCATCGGCGCCCGGCAGCGCACTTTCTTCCTTAGTCGTTCCACCTCTACCGTGGAGCTGGAGTGGCTTTTGGGTATGGCGTTCACCTCTATGTCTAAAGGTATCGACCGGTTACCAGTGCAGGTAATAGTTTTGATGGAATTTCTACATAACCACTGGGAACTAATAATGTCATACTCCCGCCTGATCCCCTTCGTAGTGAGATCAGATGCCTGGCCTTCTCGAATATGGATGAAAAAAAGGAGGTCCCGTCTGCAAGTTACGCACATAAAACATTCTTCGGAAGTTGAAAATCGTCAAGAGTAGGCCATACGGCCATTGCCCTGGCAGAATTTACATTGGGATCCTCGCTGGTGCTTTAGAGTTCGTGCGCTGTGCTGAGATCCTTCTTGAGATCTAAAAAAAACCAAAACAACAACAACAACGAAACAAACAAACAAAAAATGGAGAGGCCGACCAGAATGTAAATACCAGGACTGGGACGAACATTAACTTTCGCAGATGACATAATCAAGTACAGAAATGGCTCAGACAGACAGGAAATGGTCCAAGGCATGCACGAAACACTAGAGGCGGTTTCTAAATGGTGTATGGAAAGCGTATCAGGGGTCAATCCCAACAAGGCCTGTGTGATGTGGTGCTCTTTAAACAACTCCATAGTGAAAGCAGACCTTCCAGACATCACTTTTAGTGGGCAGAACATTGACAGGCAAGACAGGATAAGTATCTGGGAGTAACGTTTGATCGTGGACTATCATTCAAGTATTGTGTCCAACTGATCATACAGATGTGCAAGCGAGGACTAGCAGCCTTAAAAAACAATGGCTGCTGTGCACTTTGAAATGAGAATATTGTTTCTCCTGTGTCATCACGTTTTCAGTGTCACAATTTGAACGAATGGAACGCATTCAAAATTAAAGGTTGCGAGTAGTTTTGGGCTGCACACGTGATACCCCCATTGTCACAATGAGATACATTCTCGGATTGCTGTCGATTAGATCCAGATATGCGATAACCCAGGCAAAAGCATATATGCGGGTAACCACCGACAAAAAACACCACCTACAGGTGTATATAGCTGACATCATAGGTGCAAGAATCAAGAGGGGGATGTCAAGGATGGCGCAGGCAGAGGCTACGATTGGTCAGGTGACCAGGGTTAAAAATGTATCCAAAGAGAAGAGTGGAGTAAGTCAGGGGAGAACTGGACAAACTACCACCAGGTCATCATTGGCCCTGGCAGAGAGTGCAGATCTTGCGGCAATGGAAAAGCAGAGCTGGCGATTAATCAGCTGATAAGTGGTCAAGATGGGGATGATGACGCCATTGTGTACACTGATGGGTCTGTAGTGCGTGGTGAGAAATCAGGTTGGGACTTCTCTGTGAGAATAAAGGGCTGGGTCGTCGCTGAACCGAGTGGAGCCTCCATGACAACAACCTGTAGCTTTAGAATAGAGGTAGAGGCAGTTACTGCAGCACTGAGGTGGCTGTCTGAAACTCCATCAACCGGGACAGTTATATTGTCAGACTCTCAAGCCATGCTTCGGAAAGTTCAGAATGGATGGCTGCGGTAGGAATGGAAAACATCAATAGAAGCCTCAAGTCTTGAAGAACTGGTGTAGATATACTGTTCTGGTCATGCAACGAGAGAGCTGGCAGACTGGCCTCGAGAGTACCCATGTTGGGGACACAGGACATGGACATGGACAGGTACTAAAGGCTATTAATGATCGCCTGCTGGATAATGACACTGCAATGGATGAATCAGCAAGGCTTAGGCTGTTCGAGTTTGGCATCAAACGTGGGACTAGGACAAATTGTCGTAAGAGAGGATACATCCGTCGTATGTACAACCAGCGTGCTACAGGTACAATTAGTATTCTTACACTTCGACATTTGCTGAGGGAGACAGAGCACCTATGTATTTGCCCGGAATGCAGTGAAGTCGATTCTGATTAACAATAACAATAACAGATGTGTAATGTTTGTCACGGATTGTCTCCCCTTAGCTCAGCACTAGTGGTTCACCAGCGGCCAACACTCAAGAGTATCTAATATGGGTCTTCAAATGTGTCTACCTTCGCACAAGTTTACTCTTGGCAGAGTTGTAGATAGAAGGATAATGTCGCTTCTATCTCAAGGTTGTTTTCACATGATGTTTTCAGAAGCGAAGAACAATGCAGCATAGGGCAGAGCACTATTAACTTATTGTAGCGTTGTCATTTATATTATGTAATATGTAACTTCCTGAGTTACTCAGGCCAAGTTAGTGTAGAGACATACAGCAGAACAATGCACACAGCAATACACCAAAAATATCCAGAGCACCACCAAGGCCGAGTGGACAGTTAAACGACGTTTATTAACATAAACACAGCTCCATAAGTATCAACTTGGAAGCCATTATAGCGTATGGCATTATATATATATATATATATATATATATATATATATATATATATATATATATATATATATATATATATATCGACCTCAGTATCGGCAAGTAGCGCCAATAAATAATACACTATCCCTGACAGTTTTCCTCATATTTATTTAATCAGTTCAAAGAAACACATACTTCCTTTCACATGCATATATCTAGTACCCCTCACAAAAGATCTTGAAATACAGAAATTGGTATCATATAGGAATCAATCACAAAATCATATAAATCTCAGGAGCTCAAACACAATACGTCCACTATGAAAAAAACACCATCGCTTTCTTTACTTCTCTCCCACCAGTCACCTGTCTCACGAGAACCAGCCAAGCAGGACGGTTTTACGTTGCTCACCCGTCTTTTCCAGTGACCCGTGTAAAAATAAACAAACACAGAGCCACGCTGAGCTAACGCTATATAATACACAGTTGTTATGAATTTTAATCATAACCCTTATATCTGATCCGTCTCTTTTTGTGAAGAATGATGCAATGCTTTTAGCCCGTTTCATTACCCAGCTGGTGTAAATCCAGCGAAATTCTTTTATAAGTATTTGCTGTATAGATTTAGATATATGTCTAGATGTATATATATATATATATATATATATATATATGGTAAGGTAAAGGAACCCGTTACACGCCCATTGAGGCATATTGGGAATATGGTGTTAGGCCCATATTATCTTGACCGTCGGCACACGAGGGGTGATGTGGTCGGCATCACGCCGGCCGCCTTAACCTTCCCAGAGTAGCTCTGGTACCCATTTGGGGTATATAATATATATATAGATATATATATATATATATATATATATATATATATATATATATATATATATATATATATATATTGTAAATATAAAAGTCTTCCTCGTGCGTTTTCTTTCATACCAATAATAATTGAATCAACTACGATTCTTTTGTTTTAAACTAACATGTAACATAATAAATAATCAATTAGTCTTGACAGGTTAAGATAGCGATTGAATGATGGTGAATTTTAGACGTAATTAGATCGTCTTCACTGAGACTTGGGTTGAGGATTTTATAAAAACAATTGTCCTTTTGCTGTTTCCTTAATAAATTTAGCTGGTCTAAGTGAGTCATGCAGCTGTGACTTCGTCCATTCTTCTGTGACGCGGGCTCTTCTCCACTCAACTCGTCCAGTGTAGGCGATTGGTGTTGATTCCCTGATACTAACTCACAGCTAATGGCGTAGGAACTTTGGACTTGCAGCTTCGTAACATGTACAGTCTGATAGGTTCGTTCTACGAACTTTAGACAAAATAGAAATTGCAAATACCTCTGCAAAGTACATTTGTAGGCTCCAAATTAACAGGCGCATTGTCTCGCTGTCCATCCACCAAAGTTAGCCTCTCTGAATAATTACTCTTCCTAAGTATACACAGTATAACTCTTTGAGTATGTCCTCAATATGATTATAAATTACCGTAATTCTTCTGGTTAATCACCTGGGTAAAAATGGGCTTGGCTAGCTTGACTGCAATGATTTGCCTGAATTACAATTAACAAGGCACACAAATCTCACAAAACGATATTTTACACTTTAGGCACATGTAACGTAATCATCATTCATCACTGCTGCTTTCGCGTTTCTGATCGAATTAGCATAAAACAAATACCAGCGCCTGCTGTAGTGGTTTATAAATATACTATTTGCATATGTTGAGGTTGCCAGCTCATATATAACCCCTTGTTAAGGAATACATGTAATATGTTTTAGTATATTGCCACACTCAGGCATATATCTATTGTTATTTGAGGAGATATATCTATTTGTGGTAAACACAAGTTTTGCATGATCTTTAACTTGTATTGAACGCTATATATTAGTATACCTCAACCGGTTGTCAATGACGTAACGCGTTTGCGCTAATTTATTCTAACGGCTAATATTCTGGGCCTTTCATGTTTCATTCTTATTTTTCGAGCTCCCGGAATTGTGGAGGAATTAAGTATCTTTACGTGGCATCATTACATTTTTGAAGGTTGTCACTTGTTTTAACGATCGTTAAGATAGTCCTGAACTTATAAGAAGTTCCGCATCTTACAGAGAAGTAATTTATACAAGAAGAAACATAAATTCACGTTTATGGTTCGCATTACTTGGGTGTCCGTAAATGACACTCACGTCTTAGTCAGAACGCCAGAACTGAATAGAGAAGACGAATATATGTATTATTTCAACATGCATTCTTATTGCCTTATGGACTGTCCATATTTATGAGGAGACAGATCTTGAAGATTCTCTATTGCTATTGTATTGTGAAGAAAACATAATAAACATGTACTACATGTGTATTGTGGACCTACTACCCGATGACTTGAGTTATTCTGCGATTTTCGTGTCCTGCATGACCAAACCCTAGTGCATTCGATAACATAGCACGATGAACTCTTTAATATAAATATGGCCACCCATCCCAAAGAATTCCAGCCGTAACACCACTTAGCAAGGAAAACATGTCAAATTCACATGGTAAAATAAATGTTCACACTTACCCCAAAGTAATTTTAGGTAACTGTCGTAGATTTGTGATAGGTAATTAAGACTTAGTTTGGTCCCTTCTGAATAGACATAGAAATAAGTGAGAGCTCAGTGGGAGGTGATAAAATAGAAAAAGATTTCACGGGTAAGGTGGAGGAACTATAGTAGATTCTGCCTCTGACACTCGAGAAGCTTCTCTCAGTCAGCCTATCATCTACAACAGAGTTAGATTAGTCAGACAAATCTAATATAGTATATAGTATATATATATATATCCCATACACATACACATAAGTGACTACAATAGACACACAGACGTGAAACTATGACAATGGAAATATAGATAATTGGGAACGAACTGACCGACACACTGGAATAGGTTTATGTGAAGTTTAATTATCATAATAAACTTCCATCACAACATATAAAATTACGTCAAACATATACAAATAGTCATAACGTCAATGAATTGCTACAAGAATGATTGACCCATTGGTATGATCCTTTCCCTCGATGTATAGCCCACAGTCCTGTTAGAAGAAAAGTGATAGCCCCAAAGAGTCACGGATACATATGATTTAGTCTAAGATTTCCCTTTAAAGGTATGAACAGACTTGGATACTCTGATCTGTCCTAAGGACAATATTGTTAGCAACAAAACTTGCATAAAGAAATTTAAGACAGCAAAATGGGTGTCAAAATACAACAATAAAGGAATCACTCAGTCCTGTATTCACTCTATTCAGTCAGTCGTGATCACGTGCTTTCATTCGTACTTACAGCTTTGGTAGCAGCTTCTGGAAACACAATTTTTAGGACATGAACATACAGACTCTCCAATGCTAGTCTTGGCCAAGAGAACCCCAGTTCCAAAAAGACAGGTTGGATTCACTCCTTCAGGGAACGTTTTCTTGGTTATTCTTATTTTTGGATATCTGTTTAAGTCACATAAAAAAAATGTCCAGGCACGAACGTTAACAGCGAGAAAAGTATCAATCGCTTAGATTTCTAGTAACTAGGAATGTCAGGTAACGCCTTCTCTCAGTATAGGACTTTATTTGGTCACACCACAGCTAGTCAAAACTCCGTCGGAATGTTACTGATATTAATATTTTGATTGCCACAAGGGCTGAAATGTACTTGAGGTTTTTTCTCTGGAAGAGTTAAATCAGGCTCGATGGGCCCGTTAATTCATTAAATCTCAAAAAAGTTTATATAATGGGTACTCTGTCGTTCTGGATGCCAATGCAATCTAGACAGATTTTATTTTATACACCCAAGTCTTTAAGAAAAAAATGTTCTTGTTCTTCACAGATATTTCTCCGTACAAATCGCTGGTAGAGTTGGGCTACCTCAGGTTTCACTGAATAAAGAAAAATTCGTATTTCGTCAGAAATTGTATAAGTTAGTTTTAAAATATTATCTCGACCTGAAGGATCGTTATTTAGCAGTTAAATTAAATCTATTTAAGAATGCATTAGAGTTTAGAGCTAGTACCCAGCCCCCCCCCCTACCATTTTATAATTTATATGCTTTCCACTGAAAACACGTCAACTAGAGAATATAACAACCTTATAATGGTAACTTTCTTCTGACACTAAAGAAACTAGTGAAATATAATTAGGCGAAGCGTAAACTATAAATCTAAGGTCAAGGAAAAATACTAGATATATTATATTAACCTCGCAAACCAAATAATTCGGAGCCTATCACAACGAAAACTCAAAGAGTTTTACTTATCTAAAAATAAGTACCTTAGAAAGCGAACGACCCACGATTCCTTCTGCATCCTTGCTTCCCACTGAGATTGAATGAAATCAGTTTCTTGGACCCTCCTGGTAGATATATGAAACTGACAAAGGAAGTGCGCCTGCATATTTCCAAAACCCCTTCCTCCCCCTCTTCTTGCTTTCTCACCCCTTTCCCTCCTCCTCTCTTCCCATCTCCTCATCTCTCTCTCTCTCTCGCTTAACACCCTCCGTCCCATTAAACTTAGGACGATTGCCACATAACTGCCAAACGTGCGTCTTCACACCTTCTACGACGACCTGTCTCATTTCTGAGTGATGTGGATGGCAGTTTCCACATCTCGCAGAGACACTTAGCCGAAAAACGCCGTGTCAGATGAAAATGTTAGACGATATGTCTGCCATCCCATGTCTATCGAGACGAATTTCACTGTATTTCGTCTCGTCCAGAGACTGACACGATTATGCAATACAACGCGTTACCAGTAGGAGAAAAAGAAACGGTAAAGCCAGAATGGGAAAATAATATTTGTCGCAAACGAACGAATGCGAAGAAAACAGGAAAAGGATAAAAGAGCGATAATAAAGTAGAGGGCACGGGTAGAAAAGAAAAAAATATAGAAAATTTATTGATCATAAATCTCTATGCGACAGGAACACAATCCCCTGGCACAGTTAAAATAGACACAGCATGTTGATGCTTTCGAATCGCTTGGTCTGGGAAATTTTAGTATTCCTCTTATGAAGGCTGATTTGATTCCTTAGGTCTCCTGTCTTTGTATTCAAAATGCGGGTTTACGTTTAAGTTTCAAAGTTGCCCAAATACTCTGTCCTGGTCCTTTAAGTTTCCAGTCTTGTATTTAAAAATGCTGATTTCAAAGTTGCCCAAATACTTCGATCTGTCACTTATAATTTTGGAATCCTGTGTCCAATCTTCTCTCTGGCTCTGGTGAATTGCTAGCTTGAAGTGGCGATGTAATCTGATTTGTGACTAAGATTTCGATAGATTATATTTATATTTCTCAGTTCACATCCCAGATTGTACTCCCGACGAATTTGGCAATTAAAGTCAACGTCCCTATTTTCAGGTTTACCACATTAAGCCCAATGTAAACACTTTAGAAACTAAATGGGTCGGTGTGTTTGAAATTATTAATATCCCCCACATGTTTTCAGGGCAAATTTCAAATGTTAAAATTCCAACCCGTGGACATCTTCTAATAAGGCAAGTAATACTTCCGATTGCATATTTATGCAAGAACGCACAAACAAAATATGTGAGGACTGAATCTCCCGTCTAGATGCTCATTCCCCTAAATATTGTCTCCGCCAAACAGATTTATCAGTAATATTGGAAAACAAAGATGCTCCAGCGGAAACGATTACGTCTTGTCACCAGAGTTTTGCGTAAAAATCCCGCTCAGCCGGATTTCTCCAGGACAGACAATATGGCATTCTTTCATCGATCGTGCGCCCTACCAAGCTTGTGTCCAATAAAGATAGACTTTATTAAAGGTTTGATAGACAACTGAGGTGATAAATTGTATCGCTGACTGCCTACTTAGCTTACGCACTATCTTCACAGTGGTAAAACCGTATTGTGATAAAGTCTGAAGAGCGGCTAGAAGCTTGAATTTAGGTTCATAACTTATGTCAAACCATAGGAACGATCGTTGAGGAAAATGAAAAAAAACGCGTGATACTGGCGAAGGATAGAAAAGTTTAAAAAGTGCACAACTGCTTTCGTCTTAATAATCTTAGCAAAACTACGGACTGGAGCTATGGACAATTTTGTAATGTTGACAGAACTACAGGTGAGCTGAGCTAACTGGACATATTTGTGTTGACAGAACTACAGTTGAGCTGAGCAACTGGACATATTTGTAATGTTCAGAATTTTCAAGACCTAACCAGCTCTTATGGGCAACTGTGGGCCAATGTTCAGTGCACAGACTGCAGTGAGTCTTGCATGATATGGTTCGGCTGTCTGTGCTGCTTAGTCCACACGTGCAAAGAGATGATGAGACTCTCAGTCTGTAAGTGACTATTCAGATTTTGTTTTCTAATACGGAAACAGATTGAAGATAGTGATAATTGGCCCTTTGTTAGTCGACTTGCCTAATGACTTTGATAAGGGTCTTCTTTTCCTGGAAGGTGATTGTTTGTTCTTTTTGTTCCCGTGTTGCACCCTCTTTTGTTAAATTACACTGACAAACAACATTTTTCTTTCTTATATAAGAATAAGTGTTCTTAGGTCAGTTTCTTGCGCTGATTTCAAATCTGAAATCCGTTTATCTCTATCACGTCGGGTTCTTAGATATTGTGAATACATATATTTTTTGGGAACCGATTATTTCCTCCAGTTTTCTTTTTTACTCATAGTTACTTTTTAAAAAATTAATAAAAAAATGCATAAATAATTCTAACTTTTTATTACTGCCTAATGATGCATGGGCATATGTTTACGATTATATTTCATATAGTTACTGTATTATTGAAATAATTTTGAGTTGGAAAAATGGGCTTTTCTAGAAGTTGTTAGAAAATGTTCGGCGGATCTGGTACTTGTTTAACGTGTGCGCAAACATATTTTTCCGATCGTGTTCATTCACCAGGAAATAAAACTTATACACCTATTCTGCTTAAAAGATAAGGACTACTATGAAAAAAACTCTTATTTCGATTCGAAAGTTGATGGATGCAAAATAAATATTGGAAAGCCCAAAATGCAGTCTGTGTTCGACCTTGGTCGCAAATACATTGGCAGGTTGTGTTACTAAAAATGGCACGAAGCAATAAGTCGAATGCCTTTTGGAGAGATGCCAGTAATATGGCGGTTGGATACCGACAAATCACGTTACTGATTGTTACTGTCCTGCTTGAAAAAAATATCTATTGTTTTTTCACTTTCTGTTTCAAAACTAGAAAAGTCACTCGTGGTTTATTCCAAATATTCAAATCTGGTTGTTCGCGGAAAACCAGTGACTCATGCATCCCAATTCACGTGTCCGAATCTCTGTATTTCCACCAGGCTTATACAATATCAGTTGGGACGTGATATGAACCTAGCAGGAAAGTGAAAGTATAACCTGCTTTAGTAAACTTAATTTCTGACATCGGATTTTTATGTACCGGTGGAATGATGGTGGTTCACTCATTCAATATTAAACTCATTTCAGAACTTTCAGATCTTATTACCGTGAATCTCGCTCTCTTCACCAAAGGACAAGCGGATGAATTTACTACCCCGCAAGCGGTTCGCGACTTCAGAGATTGGAATTCTTTTATGCGCACCAATACACCGATTATCTAATAATTTCGTCTTAGACCACTGAGAACTTGTCTCATTACTTTGAGGATGGTTGATTGGAACCATTTGCCTGTTGCCAAAGATGTAAAAGGTCTAATTGTTGCACACTCGGATCATGAGTACATACGTCAAACGATATTGGCGATGCTTTTTCTATAAGAACGCTTTCAATAGACTAGTCTAAAAGGCCGTGTTTATTTGCATAAATGGATAATTTATTTTCAATTCATCAATTCCAGTCGCCTACTCTGTTCATATTAAGAAACTTATGACAATATGGCTATACTTTTGGCAAAAATAAAGTACAATGACTACCAATGGCGGATTTGTGGAGACCTAAAGGTCATTGCAATTCCTCAAACGGCAATGCAGACTGGGTATACTAAATTTTGTTGCTTCCTATGTGAATGGGACAGCCGCACCAAACAGGAACATTATGCAAGAAAGGTGTGGCCTATCAGGGATCGTATGCAGCTCGGGCATAAAAATGTAAAACACGAGGCATTAGCTAACAAAGACAGCCATCATTTTTACCACCGTTAACATATAACGTTTGGGGCTCATGAAAAATTTTCGTAAAAGCGTAAGATAAAACGAGCAAAGCTTTCACATATCTCGAGAAAAGTTTTCCGCAAATTAGCGATGCAAAGATAAAGGAAGGTATCTTTGTAGGACCTCAGATTAGGAAAGTTATTGCAGACAAACAATTCGAGAACTTGTTACATGGTAGTGAACTTCGCGCATGGATGGCATTCAAATCGATCGTCGATAACTTTCTGGGAAATCACAAATCTGTCGACTATGTGCATATTGTTAAGCAGTGCATAGATGCATACAGAATTATGGGCTGTAACATGTCCCTCAAAATCCATTTGCTCGATTCGCATCTTGACTTTTTCCCTGACAACCTTGGCGAAGTCAGCGATGAACATGGAGAACGATTCCATCAAGATATCGCCGTAATGGAGTCACGTTATCAAGGACGGTGGAGTGTGACCATGCTTGCCGATTATTGTTGGATGCTTCATCGCGATGTACCACATGCCATTCACCGACGAAAGTCGACTGCAAAGAAATTCAAGCCTACATAACTGTTATACTTCTTGTACAAATGATGTTGTAATACTGTATGCGTTGTTAAAAAACTTCAATTGCGTATTTCTAGAGATCCCGACCTGATAGAGAAAAAACGGTTTGCAGATTTAAAAAACAGCGCATTAAAATTGACCAGAAAAACATAGAAATGTTAGAGAAAGTGTCTCGGGATTTGACCACATTAAACTCCTGAATCTCCGATTATTAACTGCATCTGTGGTGCAGAGTCATCGGTATATATTTGGATCTACGTTCTTCTCCTGTGACGTCGCAATTGTTTATCCAATCATGTCACATGCTATACTGTTTATCATTGTGTTTACAGTCTTGATCATGAAAGAAAATTTGGTCTCAGAACTCCTGATGGTGGAGCATGGTCCGGAAGCTTCATGTAGAAAGGATAACCCAGCTAGACACAGAAAGAGGAACCAACATGGTGATGAACGATGAGTTCCAGATTGGACTATCCCTGTCTCTGGAGGATTCCTCCTGGCCTGCCCTCCCTTTCTAGTCTTTCTGGTCCTTCAACACCATTGGATCTAAACGTGTTGTTAGCCCCCCTCTGGGTAATCCAGGGGGTCCCCCCACCTCCATTTATCCTTTTTCCAATGCTTTACTCCTGGTAGCCGATCTGTTTCCTATTTTTGGACCAGACATGGTTCCAAACCATCATAAGAAAAAAACTCAACGTTTTAACACGGTCCACTGCAAGTGGCTGATTTTCACGTCCATGACCGCAATATCCCTCTGATTGCAGTTCATGTCTGCTTCACGTTATTTCTTAACCCTCCATTCCTCAAATTGACTTTTATTATAAAAATGAGGCGGGTCGGGATTTTTCTTTTTTCCCCGGTTTCATTGTTTGGGCCAATGCAGGGTCCAAATTTGTAAGACTGGTAACATTTTACCACAAGTTACTGGGGCTTTTTTTTACCAAGTCTCCTCTCTATGAATTCTTTATTCTTCTTTCTTAACCAATGATAACCTAAAAGGGTCACCAGCCGCTCATTTTCTAGTTTGAAGAAGTAACTTCTTTGATCCTTCTTTTGGTTACTAAAAGCTGAGGTTTAAAAGGCCTTTATTTTGTCTACCTGCTAAGGACCTGTTTACTCTAACAAAACAATATTTCTCTGGACTTTAAACTTTTACTGAATGTGTGTGAAAATATTAATGTACTTGGTTTCAATTTTCTCTTAATAAACAATAAATATATCCCACAACAACAAAACTCTGTACTTAATCCCAAAGATAACAATCCACACCCTAACAAAATAATACAATAAAACCAATCTAAACCGTGCACAAATGAAAAAATGTTTATATCAAAAAAACCAAAAATTACAATAAGATCCATATTCAAACATCTGCCGAAAAACCAAATTACAACTTCACAAAAAAAAAATAACTTACAAAAAATTGTCTTCAAATCCCAACAGCCACCATTTGGATCTCGTCATATGCCCCTAATATAATCAAATTCTTATTTTATTTGGAAACCACAACAACAACAATTCAAAGTCATTATGTCGTGGATTTTCTCCCCTCATTGTACTGAAAAATCACTTTTCTAATTCCAAACCCTGCTGGGATTAAGAGACTGTACCCCCCAAACCCCCAAACACAAAATTAAAAAACTACAAACTAACAAAAAGCAGAAAACTTGTTGAAACAAACCTGGCACTTTGCATTGTCACAGTAAAACTGCAACAAAACGTTAAATTTATCCAACCCAAAGGAGCTTTACTGTTCCACTTAAATAAAAAGCGTATAGAAACTCCTAATATGATTAACTTACACAACTCCCATTCACACGTTCACGCACCAGGAATTCCCCTATTCAAAAAGCATAAACCAAAACAATACTCTTAAACTACAACCTACGACCCCAAACCATTAAGCTCTATTTTAACCATACAAAACTCCTCTAAACCCAACCAACAACAAAATAACACACCACAACGTCATACCCGGATAACACTTCCCTCCCGCTGCATTCCACCACAGCACATGTAACTACCTTTACAATTACCCTATTCCAAATATAAGAAACCCCCTCCCCTTTTTCACCCGCATGCCCATATAAATATCATGATACCCCAAAGACCAAACAAAACCACATCGACACAAACCACCCACCCTAAATTTCAACTCAAACCAACATACACAAAGCTTCCAAAAAACTAACATTCATCAAAACCCAACACAATAAACGACACTGCGTCCCAAGCAGGGGGCAATTAAGTAAACGTACCCTAAAACATTCAATCTACCATGAACCCGCCCCCCCAATCCCTTACAAAAATTCTGCCCCACTATTAACATAAATCGACCCCCCCCCCCCCCCCCCCCCGCCCCCCCCTTATCCCCCCCCCCCCCCCCCCCCCCCCCCCCCCCCCCCCCCCCCCCCCCCCCCCCCCCCCCCCCCCCCCCCCCCCCCCCCCCCCCCCCCCCCCCCCCCCCCCCCCCCCCCCCCCCCCCCCCCCCCCCCCCCCCCCCCCCCCCCCCCCCCCCCCCCCCCCCCCCCCCCCCCCCCCCCCCCCCCCCCCCCCCCCCCCCCCACCCCCCCCCCCCCCCCCCCCCCCCCCCCCCCCCCCCCCCCCCCCCCCCCCCCCCCCCCCCCCCCCCCCCCCCCCCCCCCCCCCCCCCCCCCCCCCCCCCCCCCCCCCCCCCCCCCCCCCCCCCCCCCCCCCCCCCCCCCCCCCCCCCCCCCCCCCCCCCCCCCCCCCCCCCCCCCCCCCCCCCCCCCCCCCCCCCCCCCCCCCCCCCCCCCCCCCCCCCCCCCCCCCCCCCCCCCCCCCCCCCCCCCCCCCCCCCCCCCCCCCCCCCCCCCCCCCCCCCCCCCCCCCCCCCCCCCCCCCCCCCCCCCCCCCCCCCCCCCCCCCCCCCCCCCCCCCCCCCCCCCCCCCCCCCCCCCCCCCCCCCCCCCCCCCCCCCCCCCCCCCCCCCCCCCCCCCCCACCCCCCCCCCCCCCCCCCCCCCCCCCCCCCCCCCCCCCCCCCCCCCCCCCCCCCCCCCCCCCCCCCCCCCCCCCCCCCCCCCCCCCCCCCCCCCCCCCCCCCCCCCCCCCCCCCCCCCCCCCCCCCCCCCCCCCCCCCCCCCCCCCCCCCCCCCCCCCCCCCCCCCCCCCCCCCCCCCCCCCCCCCCCCCCCCCCCCCCCCCCCCCCCCCCCCCCCCCCCCCCCCCCCCCCCCCCCCCCCCCCCCCCCCCCCCCCCCCCCCCCCCCCCCCCCCCCCCCCCCCCCCCCCCCCCCCCCCCCCCCCCCCCCCCCCCCCCCCCCCCCCCCCCCCCCCCCCCCCCCCCCCCCCCCCCCCCCCCCCCCCCCCCCCCCCCCCCCCCCCCCCCCCCCCCCCCCCCCCCCCCCCCCCCCCCCCCCCCCCCCCCCCCCCCCCCCCCCCCCCCCCCCCCCCCCCCCCCCCCCCCCCCCCCCCCCCCCCCCCCCCCCCCCCCCCCCCCCACCCCCCCCCCCCCCCCCCCCCCCCCCCCCCCCCCCCCCCCCCCCCCCCCCCCCCCCCCCCCCCCCCCCCCCCCCCCCCCCCCCCCCCCCCCCCCCCCCCCCCCCCCCCCCCCCCCCCCCCCCCCCCCCCCCCCCCCCCCCCCCCCCCCCCCCCCCCCCCCCCCCCCCCCCCCCCCCCCCCCCCCCCCCCCCCCCCCCCCCCCCCCCCCCCCCCCCCCCCCCCCCCCCCCCCCCCCCCCCCCCCCCCCCCCCCCCCCCCCCCCCCCCCCCCCCCCCCCCCCCCCCCCCCCCCCCCCCCCCCCCCCCCCCCCCCCCCCCCCCCCCCCCCCCCCCCCCCCCCCCCCCCCCCCCCCCCCCCCCCCCCCCCCCCCCCCCCCCCCCCCCCCCCCCCCCCCCCCCCCCCCCCCCCCCCCCCCCCCCCCCCCCCCCCCCCCCCCCCCCCCCCCCCCCCCCCCCCCCCCCCCCCCCCCCCCCCCCCCCCCCCCCCCCCCCCCCCCCCCCCCCCCCCCCCCCCCCCCCCCCCCCCCCCCCCCCCCCCCCCCCCCCCCCCCCCCCCCCCCCCCCCCCCCCCCCCCCCCCCCCCCCCCCCCCCCCCCCCCCCCCCCCCCCCCCCCCCCCCCCCCCCCCCCCCCCCCCCCCCCCCCCCCCCCCCCCCCCCCCCCCCCCCCCCCCCCCCCCCCCCCCCCCCCCCCCCCCCCCCCCCCCCCCCCCCCCCCCCCCCCCCCCCCCCCCCCCCCCCCCCCCCCCCCCCCCCCCCCCCCCCCCCCCCCCCCCCCCCCCCCCCCCCCCCCCCCCCCCCCCCCCCCCCCCCCCCCCCCCCCCCCCCCCCCCCCCCCCCCCCCCCCCCCCCCCCCCCCCCCCCCCCCCCCCCCCCCCCCCCCCCCCCCCCCCCCCCCCCCCCCCCCCCCCCCCCCCCCCCCCCCCCCCCCCCCCCCCCCCCCCCCCCCCCCCCCCCCCCCCCCCCCCCCCCCCCCCCCCCCCCCCCCCCCCCCCCCCCCCCCCCCCCCCCCCCCCCCCCCCCCCCCCCCCCCCCCCCCCCCCCCCCCCCCCCCCCCCCCCCCCCCCCCCCCCCCCCCCCCCCCCCCCCCCCCCCCCCCCCCCCCCCCCCCCCCCCCCCCCCCCCCCCCCCCCCCCCCCCCCCCCCCCCCCCCCCCCCCCCCCCCCCCCCCCCCCCCCCCCCACCCCCCCCCCCCCCCCCCCCCCCCCCCCCCCCCCCCCCCCCCCCCCCCCCCCCCCCCCCCCCCCCCCCCCCCCCCCCCCCCCCCCCCCCCCCCCCCCCCCCCCCCCCCCCCCCCCCCCCCCCCCCCCCCCCCCCCCCCCCCCCCCCCCCCCCCCCCCCCCCCCCCCCCCCCCCCCCCCCCCCCCCCCCCCCCCCCCCCCCCCCCCCCCCCCCCCCCCCCCCCCCCCCCCCCCCCCCCCCCCCCCCCCCCCCCCCCCCCCCCCCCCCCCCCCCCCCCCCCCCCCCCCCCCCCCCCCCCCCCCCCCCCCCCCCCCCCCCCCCCCCCCCCCCCCCCCCCCCCCCCCCCCCCCCCCCCCCCCCCCCCCCCCCCCCCCCCCCCCCCCCCCCCCCCCCCCCCCCCCCCCCCCCCCCCCCCCCCCCCCCCCCCCCCCCCCCCCCCCCCCCCCCCCCCCCCCCCCCCCCCCCCCCCCCCCCCCCCCCCCCCCCCCCCCCCCCCCCCCCCCCCCCCCCCCCCCCCCCCCCCCCCCCCCCCCCCCCCCCCCCCCCCCCCCCCCCCCCCCCCCCCCCCCCCCCCCCCCCCCCCCCCCCCCCCCCCCCCCCCCCCCCCCCCCCCCCCCCCCCCCCCCCCCCCCCCCCCCCCCCCCCCCCCCCCCCCCCCCCCCCCCCCCCCCCCCCCCCCCCCCCCCCCCCCCCCCCCCCCCCCCCCCCCCCCCCCCCCCCCCCCCCCCCCCCCCCCCCCCCCCCCCCCCCCCCCCCCCCCCCCCCCCCCCCCCCCCCCCCCCCCCCCCCCCCCCCCCCCCCCCCCCCCCCCCCCCCCCCCCCCCCCCCCCCCCCCCCCCCCCCCCCCCCCCCCCCCCCCCCCCCCCCCCCCCCCCCCCCCCCCCCCCCCCCCCCCCCCCCCCCCCCCCCCCCCCCCCCCCCCCCCCCCCCCCCCCCCCCCCCCCCCCCCCCCCCCCCCCCCCCCCCCCCCCCCCCCCCCCCCCCCCCCCCCCCCCCCCCCCCCCCCCCCCCCCCCCCCCCCCCCCCCCCCCCCCCCCCCCCCCCCCCCCCCCCCCCCCCCCCCCCCCCCCCCCCCCCCCCCCCCCCCCCCCCCCCCCCCCCCCCCCCCCCCCCCCCCCCCCCCCCCCCCCCCCCCCCCCCCCCCCCCCCCCCCCCCCCCCCCCCCCCCCCCCCCCCCCCCCCCCCCCCCCCCCCCCCCCCCCCCCCCCCCCCCCCCCCCCCCCCCCCCCCCCCCCCCCCCCCCCCCCCCCCCCCCCCCCCCCCCCCCCCCCCCCCCCCCCCCCCCCCCCCCCCCCCCCCCCCCCCCCCCCCCCCCCCCCCCCCCCCCCCCCCCCCCCCCCCCCCCCCCCCCCCCCCCCCCCCCCCCCCCCCCCCCCCCCCCCCCCCCCCCCCCCCCCCCCCCCCCCC
>JAMPIV010012350.1:320000-326079 GCA_024509875.1 Oreohelix idahoensis | reverse complement strand
AACTTGCCCTCAATATTTTGGCGCCGTTGTGTGTCGTATGGTGTGTGATGATGGTGGGTCCCCCCCACCCCCCCCCCCCCCCTCCCTCCTAATGCTTTTGGCCGCTTTGGTACAAGTTACCTTCATTACATGTCTATTACATCTGGTATAGTTTCTGTATCAGCCTCATTTTGTATAACCTTCATCTCTCTTCCTCGCTAACCACCTTATCTTCCACTTTTCAATATTAATTGTCTATACATTATCTACTGCCTGTTTAGACATACTGATTTAGTATTTGATAGAGACCGCGTTGACCCTCCTTTGTTTTCTGTATTTCTCGATAGCGACGAATATGTTCTAGCCTGTCAGCCCACAGCCAGCGATCTAAACTTTTGCTAGAATCTGCCTTATTACTTTTAAACAGTAACAAAATTAACAATGGACCAAGGTTAATTCAGAGTATTACACAGGACTAAAAATAATTCTAAATGTAATAATATGTCTAGTATATGTTTTATTTTTTTGTTTTTATCTACTTTATTCTTTTTTAGTGAAGTATTACACCAACGTTTTTATTTTCCACTTTTTTTTTTTTGAGAGTTTGTCTACAGGGGCACTTAGTTAATAAGATTTTTAATACAACGCTCTTTGTCACTCACTATAGTGTAAATTCTCTTACTTGATCTACTTTTGTCGTTAAATCTATATAATGTAAGATAGTGGTATCTGGACCGACGTGAATGTTTGAGCTACCCTCCATATTTTGTAGAGGTTTTTTTGTATTGGAGTTTTGTATGGTTGTGTTGTAACCTTTAGTCGTAATGTATGAGGTTCAGCTGTGAAGCGCTAATGATGATTAAATAAGTTTATGGTGAATTGACAGAAGGGCCTCTTCTTAATTCCACTCGAACTCATATACAGAAACTATTTTATACTACTTCGTATGAATGTTAGCTAGTTAAAAACGGTCTGGGTACTGAATTGGTATGTTTAGTAAAATAATATACCAGACCAGACACAGACATAGTAATTAACTAAGTTTCTAAATTAATATTAATAAAAACTCCTCTATTAACGACAGCTGAAACTGAATACTCTTGGGTGGTTTAGTTTTAATTTTTAAACCACATTTTTGTTTTAATTTAATTTAGATTTCTGAACCAAGTTTTAGTTTGGTCAGAAAACTTTGACAACATTGGATAGGATTGTTTATCAATGATATGCATTAAAATTATGTGGCTGAATAAAATGGTTAATATGTAGTGCTACATATATGGTTTAAAATTATAAAAACTGGTTATTATTAATTTAATATATACTGTCTTTGTTTAGGGTAAGGAAACTTCAAGGATACGGATGTTCGTTGGGGGGTCGTCATCACGCCCAATACTTGTGATATCTACAAAATCATTGTCCATTGACATATGGATATGATGAGGGTAAATGTTTATCTTGCTCAGTTTGTTTTTATGATCTTTATTGGATGGTGCTTTGAATAGCTGTGAATCTTCCAGCCAGGCCATGGCGAACTTTCTCTGTATCATCGCCTTGTGAACAGATCTTTGATACAGGTTCTTGTGGCTGTCACTCCCTCTTCCGTAGCAGTACGTCTGGAAGTTAGCAATGGTAGGCTGCACACAGACAACTAATGTTAGGCGGCACACACACATCTGCTTGTGTACTTACATAAATGCATTTGGTCTCTCTTGTAGTGCCAAAAACAGAAAAACTCACAATTCTGAACAAAAAGGTTTTTGCCATTGTGTCAGTATTTCTACCTTACTGTAGTTGCCAATTATAACACCAATCAAACAAAATTACACAGAATGGGTAGATCTCCTCATGGGACCAATCAAGAGATATGCACTTTCTCTAACACCAGTTGTTTTGCAATAGTTACCAGTCCCCATGACTGCCATTGCATCTGTATTTATGTTCCCACATAGTTTAACTCTGAACTATTCAATACAAGAAGGGTGAATTATGTTCCACACACTGCATCTCATTATTTGATCCGTGTCCATTCCACTTGTCTTAGTTACGTGTGTCATTATATGTTTTTTGTTTGTAAATCCTTGAGGACATCGAAACGCTCGGCTGGGGACCTGAGCGTAAGCATCTTATTTGTCTGTAATCCTTTTTTCCCATTGATATTGTGACTTATTTTCATCAACATGTCGTAACGCTCTGAAATATTTAAATAATAAAACAAGATAATTGCTTTCATTTCTTTACCAGGAATAGCGAATGTGAAAACACAGTTTAATTAGCTAGCAAAACTCAAGCTGAGCTGCCTGGCTTAGAGTATGGTCGTGACCACATAATTTTTTATGTTTTTTCCTTGGAAACTAGCACACTTGCATTAATGACTGTGTACTGGGACAGAACTTATATTGTAAAAATGTGCTCAATAGAAATAGGTGTTCTCCTATTCCACCGGCGAATATGACAAATTGCGTGGACCAATCAGATATCGAGACTAAGCTTTTCAATTCAAATATTTGGAAATTATATAAGTCATAATATATTAATCCTTTAAATTTCTGCAGAATGTGATAGTCCGCGGTAAACTTTTCATCTTCTTTGGTATTCCCAATAAAATGAGAGTCACACCAATAAAATGTTACATATCATTATGTGTGTATAGCATTTGTAAAATGTACTCGTTTTCTCGCAGGTCAACATCAGTTCGCTATTTTCGCTTATTTCCACAAATTTCACTTAGTGTTTTGGACTAACACACATGTAAAAACTGAACGAACCTGCTTCATATGTATTTTAACATTATTCTCAACAGAACTTTGCCCCGCTAGTTTATTAACAGTCTGAAATTGCCCTTTTTCTTGTCTCAAAGGACGCAAACAAAATTAGACTATTTAGTGAAAGTATGACAACATTTTAATGTTCGATAGTCTGATAGGAAAACAATTCCGGTCTTTCGTCAATATCTTCCTTGTTATCTGTCTAGTCTGTATAATTAAAAGTATATTAACTTTCTCTCTGCTTAAGATGGGCTACAAAATATAGCTAGGTTTTATTTTTCTATAACATTATTATTAAGAAAAATCCCTTTCTTTTCCTCAAGGTATTCAGTTTTTGAAATCAGTTTTTGAACGGTTCGTTCACGCGGTTGCCGCTATATTCCAAAGTTATTTACTGTCAAAGGTTAAAGTAAATCTGTCCAAAGTTACGTCTGTCTCTGACAAGGCAGCTAAAAGTGCGTTTTTCTGTCCACTAATTTCCTTACTTTGTGTCAACTAGTGTAGAGTGATTTTTTTCCTTTTATACAATTTGCGGTCTTTTTTTTTATTTTTTTGCTCTCAGAATTCCAAAAACATCGATGGTTCAGTCGTACCTTATGGATTTTATCTCCGTTTCCTCCCCGTCTTCAAGGGTACCGTTTCGTCTCCATGTTAACTAGTTAGTGTCAATGGCCGGTAGGAAAAAAACTTGCGGGGCCATGGGGCGAGCATGTTCTCTAGTATCTTACGTCGCTTATTTTTATCCCTAATGTTATTCTTTATAATTGGAGATATTTTTAACGTATGTTCAGGTAAATTCATAAAAGGGAGCTCTCACAACTACGACCGAGCTAAAATTCTGTACTCTGGTTCTGGTTTATCACCAAGGATTTGTCACAGCCCCTGCGCAAAAAGCAATTTCTCAGCTCCCTGCTATCACTGGTCCACAAGGAGACCTCCTGCTTGCAGGTCAACCAAGTCAAATGAATTACTGCTCTTTGTGCGCTAGTACGTCTTTCAAGGATGTAGCCCGTTCCATCCAAGACTATCTTCGTCATCAATTGCAATACGACACGTGAATTAGCTATGGAACAGTGTCGTGCAAATACATAGTGCTGCCTTAGCCACCTAGATTAAAGAGGAATCCCTGAAGTTCGTGTGGTGTGTATCTTCCATAGTAGATGCGAATCATGCATTGTACAGAAGAAATCAGGTAATGTAAGTAGCTTATATGTCTGTTCACCAGAACATACGGGTTCAACCTCCACGGTCGTATATTGTTACATAGTGCCATAGCTGGTGTCTATACACTTACAGACTCCAGATTAGTAGCCTCCCCCCCCCCCCCCCCCCCCCCCCCCCCCCCCCCCCCCCCCCCCCCCCCCCCCCTCCATGCATGAAATGAACGGATTAGATCACTTTAACATGGAAACTGAACGAGAAAAAGAGCGCAGACAAACATAAATCGAGCGGTATTGGGTCGGCCCGCCACGCGTGGGTGGTGGACATAATGGCCTGCTTTAGATAGGACAAAAACATTAATAAAAACAGTTAATTGCATTACTAAACAAACGTCAGATCCCTGTTCTGGAATAACCTATCTCGGATTATCTCCGCACGAGACAAATTAGATGAGACACTCCCAAACTATACTTAGTGCACGCGAGAGCATCTTTAGCTTGTGGGTAGTGGGGATAGAAGTACTAAGTCGCACTGAAGCAATTTAGTACTATGCCTAGACGCAAGTTGACGTATGGCTGTCTTTTCGGATAATTGAAACTGCAAAATTGAACGCTAGTCCCTATGAGCACTTTCAGGACGAGAGGATTCGTCGACTTAAGATGACATAGTTGCTAAGCATCTAACTGCATAGATGTCGATGAATCTGGTATTCACTAGCTAAGAGACTCAGATGAAACTCATCGATCTACTGACATGGCTCAATGAACGACATGATGCTGTACATCATCTGTACTGACGTATCTATCGGTATGGGCATTATAATAATAACGTTGTTAGCTGGTAAGTATCTAATTTTTTAGAGGACCAGCGCGCGCTTCATTGTTTGCCGTGCGGTTTATTAACTTTGACAAATCTAGATATCATGGATTGGTTTTTAGGTCTATGGTCTGCTCGCTGCCAAATTGATCTCATCTATGGGTTCAAAATGTGCTAGTAATCAGGAGTGATTTAGGTTAACGCTAGCTGTTTGTTTTAAACTAGGAATTCAGGTTGATTTTTGGTTACTGGCTAGCGATTTGTATGTAAAACTACGAATCAGAGAGAACCCTGCTCATCGATTTAGGTTAACGGCTAGATGTTTACGGACAAAAGCTAGAATCACAGGGTTGATTTTAGGTTCTTTCTATCTTCTTACTTCCTTAGCATGGAACGTCCAAAGCAGTCAATGGACATCAAGGCCTATGGCGTCTTATGGGCAACAACAAATTGATTTGATTTGCGTTGTTTCCCATCCGCCTAGGGTGGCGGCGTCTTTATGGCAACCCAAACAAAATTAAGGCTTGCTATTTGGATAGCTTAGATTGTTGCATGGTTTGTTTTAGGTTAAAGATTCCTATTTGATAAAGCTAGAAACCAAGGGTGGTTTTAGGTTTAGGCTATTGTTTGATGTAACAGAATGGGGCTGGGCGACCCTTCTCGATCTTGTTTTCATCACGGGCAGAATCAGTTACTACCATTTTTTTGTACTGAATTTTATTTGCGTGCTTTCAATTGTACGCACTTTCTTTCTTTCTTTCTTTCTCTTCTTGTTGTAGCAGAATATTTTGTTTTTTCTATTATTACACCACCCTCTCAGAGATAAGTCATTCCACGTATGTTAGTTACCCGTCCCTTCCTAAACATTTGCAGGAGCGGCTGAGATAATATGTCGGAAAACCATGTTGGTTACTATGGCGCAGCGCCGGACATCAGACATAAGCTTTCTAACAATAAATCGCTCAGCGTATTTTGCTTAATAGCTGAATAAGGCGAAAGATGCGGCTTCGTCGCAATGCTGGTAATACGGAGGATGACACATTTTAGGACTGACAGAGACTGACAAGGATTATAATTTACGTTAAAGTAATAAGATGTTGTACATCTTATGGACATCATGTGGCTGCAGAGTGGTTTACTCCGATGCGTTTGTGATGATGGTACACAAGGCATCACGGAGGTTTGATTCGGAAGGACGTGACCTTTGCATCAACGCGCGATAAAATATTATTCCATGTGGAATATTTTGAAAATACGCTCACCAAACATTGTGTTTGAAAAATTGATGGAGCCAAATGCCTGAGCACAAGCTCATCTATAAACAAACAGATGCGAAGGAGGACACGTGAAGATATAAC
>JAMPIV010012350.1:132500-315000 GCA_024509875.1 Oreohelix idahoensis | reverse complement strand
GAAATTCTGTCACCCCCCCCCCCCCCCCCCCAAATGTTATAACCTTTTATCCTATAGGTTGGATACTGTTATGCTGTTAATAATAATCCACATTGTAAGCACTGACTACATGCAAACTATCTGATCGTATGACGGTAGTGTACAATAGGTTGGGGTGAGAAGTAATTAAGGGGCTCTCTAGTACACTTGTTTGGGAGTAGTGGTTATATCAAAATTCTTCAAGACTAAAATAAAAAGAAGAGAATCCACTTCATCCTCCTTGTTTTCCCCGCTCCCCTAGACTGGTAGTATCAATATTATGAGCACAAGAATTTAGCGAATGCATTAGGTATAATCAGGGTTGGCTTTAAGTTAAGGCTAGCTGTTCGACAAAGCTAGACAATCCAGAGTCTTGGCTAGCTGGTTAGTGTTTACCAGGCTATTGCTCGTACCTAACGCGATAAGAATCCATATCGTTGATAGTAGCATTTATCTCGTCTCAGATATATATTTTGCCTTCTGAGGTTGCGCATTATATTACTGAGTTCATCCTCTCAACCCGTAACCGTCATGCACCTGTGTCTAGTCCTCTGTCATCCATCGTAATGTTTTTCTTGCAAACCATACTCTTACGGCGAGCGAAAAGGTGTAGGTTGCGTCAAGTCGATGTCACGGAGTTTAATACTATACAATATTGTGTTTTCAGAACAACTTAGTTACCGCCATGCCTTTAGTAGTACCGTTAATTATAATTCTCTCCTTATAGCTACCATACGGAGTATGTAGCTACCTCCAGTCCACGGCTCATATTGCAGTAAGCGTCGCCAAACCAACTTATCTTTGTGCCTACACGGATTAAGAGAGATTTTGTATTGTTTTGTTTTTCGACCGTGCATATGAAAATTGAAGTTTGTCTTGTGTATGGGATAACCAGTTCTACCCCATTTGGGTTATAATTGGGGTATATATTGTTCAATATTCTATATAGCATATTATATTGATTGTGTTAGGCTCTTCCAGGTTGCATTGCCCCCTCCCCCCCCCCCCCCCCCCCCCCCCTGGGGGGGATGTAGGCGGGGTGATGGTAATGGTTCTATTGTTGGTGGGGGGGTATGATTTAATTGTATCTGGTGCCTATAATAAAAAAAAATGTGTAATGGGGCGGACGGTCGCGGGTATCTACTGAACATTTGTTGAGGCGTGATTGTTTTTAGATGGTGGGGGGATTTTGAACCCGGTGTTCCAGGTAATCGAGTAGGTGGGTGGGGGGACAATGGCTCTGAGTGAATCAGAGAGTACGTACTTCTCTGACTAGACTACTACCCAACCCACGGGAGTACAGACTCACCATGCATAGGGTGACAGTGCCTCACCTGCGTGAGGATGTCAAATGGAGATCTGTGAAGAAGGGAAATGCACTGGGATATAGATACCTCAGGGTCTTTACAGTATTGGCGGTGTCATTCGTTCTAGCCGGTCAAAACATCCTGTTGTTTCTATCTTAGGGTTTTCGAATGGGGGTTGACATGGGGGTTCATCGTTGAGCAGGTATATTACCTAAGGCGGGGGCAAGATTACCGCATGCAGACTGCAGTGTGAAGCAATCTTGCCCCACGTTGGCGATGTGCTGTAGGTCAACTATCCTGGGGGGGGGCAGTAAAGATTTACAGATTTTCGTGGGACTGAGCCTTAGCTTTAGTGATCTTGTCTTTGCCTAAACTGGGCTGAAATTAGAAGTTAGGAGGGCCGATATTGATCCTTTCCGATACTTACGTCAACATCCCTCAGGACGGTTTGTGTGATTTTATAGAGGGCACGAGGTAGGCGTTTTGACGTTTTTTTTTTTACGGTGTTTTTTTATGGTTGACCGAGCTAGTGAGCTAACTTGATCGGTAACGTTGCTATTTTTTTGGGGGGGGGGGGGTTTATCTGTTGTATAATGTTTGGCTAGCTGATGCAGGATCATTCTCGTGCATCGGTCTTTCTCGATAATGCGCTTTTTTCTTAGTTCTTGCTTGTTTTATTGTATGGCACTTTTTTGTACTTCTTGATAGACTTTGTATTGTGTCTTGTGTATTGATGAAGGCTATCCCCCCTTTTTTCTTCTTGGGAGGGTTATGTTTGATATTCTCGTGGTAGGGTTGTCACATAAATTATTGTTAAGCGTTCTTGTTCTTATTTATTGGCTGTTTTTTTTTACTGGGTGTGTTTTGTGGTTTTATCTGTGCTTTTGTTTAGTTTTGTTTCATTCGAAGAAGCCGATGCCAGCTCTTTTTATTCTATCGATCATATTTACTGCTCGCGATTTTTCTTTTTGGTCATCCCTCATCCTAGCATTATAATCCCCTCCGCATGTCTAGGACTTAGTAAATGTAGTTAGGATCCACTCTTCTCACCGCATCCATAGTGTTTTCGTGGGCTCTCACGGTGGGGCAGGTTGGAGCATCGGGCGGTAGGTCGCCGACGTCCCGGTGGTGATCTTAGGTCTAAGGAGGACGGGAAGTCGCATAGGACGGCGGAGTAGAAAGAAATATGTCCCATCCGGTCACCCAATTTAGTAAGAAAAAATATTTAATGCTCTAAGAATGAGGACCCTCAGTTACAGCTTGGGGATACGTCATTAATCAGCTATGCGTATGCATACCCAAAGTGATGTATCACGTCATGACCGTCACCCCTTGATACCTTTAGCAGTGCGCCATTAGATTGAATCGCAGAACACAATGGAACATAACGAGGTTAGCAAAAAAACGTAACCATTCATCACCCGATGGTAGGGGCCCTAGGTTGCCAGCGGCCACGGACGTACCCTAGAGCTAGGGGGAACTAGCACCCACGGGGACGTAGTATAATGCTATCCGCGTGGTTTGTCTATTAGAACAATTTCCAATCTTTCGGGACTGCATGGGGGTCTTAGCGTGTGGCGGATGTCGAGCAATCCAGACATCCGATGGTTGTCCTGATGTGAGTCGTGGACTGTCAAGTCTCTTCTCCTAGTTGTTTCCTGTGCTGTTGATATTTCTTGACAGGGGAACTCATAATGTTCTGTGGATATTAACTGTTCACACTCATATGATCATTTTCACGCAGTAGGTGTCCGCCTACTATTCATCCTTTACCTTCTTGGCCAATTTTGTTTGCTATAGACTATGGAAGTTGCACTCCCACATGCTCAAAACATCGTATGTCATGAGGGTTACCACATTTCACGACTCGCCTATAGGGGGGTACTGTAGGCCCTTTATTTCCGTTGTGCATATGTGGAAGGCCGGAGGTATGTTACTACTGGGGGGGGGGGTGGAGTACGTGCATAAATAAACTTTAGGGATCCACGTGGTTGCTGTATTAGCGTCAATAGTTTTTTCCGGCTGGCTTTACGGTGGTTGGGGGGGCTACACTGGCACACTGGGGTGGATGGGACGTGAGGGCGTGCGTGGGGAATAAAAAATGGCTTCCGGTTTTTGGGTGGTGGTGGGTTCTTGACGTGTCGGGTGGTGACATGCGGGGTAGGGGGGGTGGTGGATTGTATCTTGGGGGTGGGGGGAGACGACTCAGTCTGACTGGGGGGGGAGAAGCTGAGTCGACGGTTCAGTATGTCAAGATCACTAAGTGACGTGGACGTGGGTATACTAGGCTTGGATGCTCCCAGGGGGGGGGGTTTATAGATTGCGACACTGGTTGATGAGGGTAGGTGGTTAAGGGTACGGCGAGGTTAACTTAGCGTAGTCGAGTATCGTTAGGGAGCCAGGAGGATATCATGGGTTCCATAGGGAAGGAATATAAAGGAGGGTACAATAATATACATAAAACAATCCAGGGGGCCAGGCTCATTGAAGGGGGTACGGTATAATTGAAAAATAATATATGTAAGATGTATGGAGACTATGTTGTCTTAGGGGCGTGATTTTCTACTCAATCATCAAGGTGTGGTAATGTGATGGAGACAATAAGAAACTGCAATAAATGAGCTACACTCAACGCGGCGGGCCTCAAAAACATTACATAACACCCCCCAAACCAAGGGGAAAAGATGTGTGAAAATGTCACAGGACTAAAATATAGCGCAACCCTTCGAAAACCGGTTGTATGACGCCCAGAAAGGTTCACCAATCTTAAGGTAGTGGGGGGGGGGGTTAGGTGGTTGGAAAACAGGGGAAGGCTACATGCGCAGGACTAACATCCCACCCGCCAGGGTTCGTCCCGGGGGGCATCGCCCATACTGTTCCCTTAAGTTACCGTACTTCCCACAACCCAGAGTTACACGCCGGAAAAGCTTGCTGGCTGTACATGTATGTCATACAGAATAAACCTCCTTTTGAAGAATTGTGTCACTGAGTGAAGGTTATTCACTTCCAAAAAGTAAACCGGGGGGGGGCATGGGTGGGGGGGGGGATTACGCACTACATAGTTTTCGTTTTCTTATACAGGAGATAAATTCAGGAGACTGATGGGACGGATTCTCCTCCATGACCCGAGAAAATTATGCAAAAAAAAAAATGTAAAGTCATTGAATAGGCCACGTGACACCCCCAAACATTGTGTGTTTGTGTTGCTTGCCGCTATTCCCTATTTAGACCGCTCCACGGACCTGGACGAGGATGTTGCGGCCCAATTGTTCACACCAGCGGGATGAGGTAAGAAAAACAAATGTAGGGGTGGGAGGAAATAAGAACCAGTACGTCAAACGATCAACGCGTGTGGCGCGATTATCGACGGTCCAACGTGGGTTGGGGTTGGGTAGGTAGGGTGTTAGGATAGAACATTAGGAAGCGAATAACAAAAGGGTGAAATGGGGTGGGGTGAACTAACATGGAGAATGTAAATGGACCAAGAAGTCAGGTTAAAAGATATTAAATGAGCCTGTGGCACTAGGGTTTTACTATATAGAGTAAGAATAAACGATTTATGGTCGACGTACGGCACCATAGAGGTGATAGTGGCAACACCATGTGAGACAATTACACACGTGTAAAGCAAATAATTTTCACGAGGGGGCCGATGGTAAAGAGGACAGATCTGTCTCTGGAGTGCACAATAGTTTTATAGTTCCAGCCTATCTATATCGAGCTATATTTTAACAGGCCCACGACCTTTCAATCAACCCCCACCCACGCAAGGAGGGCCATTAAAGGAACAAAAAAACAAGTCCAACCCAACTAGCACAATATAACAGTGAAAAAAAAACGCTACTCTAAGCGTGACAAGGGGGGGGGGGGGGGGGGGGGGGGGGGGTGGGGAATAAACAGAGTAAGTCAAAACAGGGATTAGTTTATTGATCACTCCCCCACAAACAGAGGTACGGAGCATGTCCAAAACAACCATAAATATAACTATATATAAATTTAATAATATATATTATATATTTTATATATATAAATATATATATATATATATATTAGCATGGAGCAGCGCTGTGTTTGTAATGCATTCAGCGTTCGTTGTACTGGCGACCAGGTGTTTCATGGTTTCAATACACCGGGATCAACTTCATCGTCAGCGTTTGAAGAAATGTTTTTACGGCCAGGAAAATTTGATCTGAATAGCCTGAACGGTCACTCGCTGTAAACCCTCTGTGGCATGGGAAAGGAGCGAAAGAATCCATGACGGGTTTGGAAAGAAAGTCCTAGGTTTCTCCCAGCTCTCGCAATTGACATGGTCATTGGGCCGATAGGCTGAAAGGCGGTAGTAAGTGCCGATGGATTAAGAACGAAAAAAAAACAAAATAAAAAATATATTATATATATATGTTATATGTGGGTAGTTAACATTACCCTTTCCAAGATGGAGTGGAAATCGTTTTCTCACCTTAGACGCCCGAAGAAAAACTTCAGGATATTGTGTATAGTTCTTTACACGGTGGGATTTTCTAATCACCATGATTATGTTTAATTTTTAGAAAATAAAAAGATTACACCAGAGTAATCTGTGGTGGTAGCCTTGGATTTTCCTTTAACTGACTCGAATCCCTCGAGGATCAGTGAAGCAATCCGGTTGGACGTGGAGGGATCGTGAGTCAAGGATGTGGTAAGTTAACAATTTCACTGATCCGCAATAAATACAAAGGTCGCTGTTACCGAAATCAGAACTCTAGGTGCTCACTGGGAGGCTAAACATGAATCACTCATAATATCGATCTTGGGTGAGGCATACTTAGAGGATGACTTTCTAAAATTGGATTATGGAATGTAGGCGCGAAACTAAGTTGATCAAGAGTACGGACCCCCACATTGGAAGGAAGTCAATTAAAGCAAATGACTAATTAATAAGTTTGGGACCGTGATTGGGTTGTAGCGTTAGTGTAGCCATGGTGACGGGAAAGGGCATAAAAATATACTCCGGGTCCAAGCACAGAAGATCAAATAGAGTGCACAATTATATACTCTGGTAGTAATTGATTAATCAGTCGGACACAGAGGAGGAGCAACGGGGAAAAGATCAAACCCCCGGGATGTCCTAATGACACAGACCAATGGCAGCAAGGCAGGGACATCGGAGCTTTATATCCCCGTGGGACATCCCCATTCAAGGCCTGAGGCTAACCATTAGCTATGATACTCAGACATTCGCGCCTACCCTAGTTCAAGCCAACTAAATTGTACATTGTTATGCACACACGGGGCACCACGTAAACGACAGACCCAGCTTACTTGCATAGGCACAACAAAGATATGACTTCTAGATGAAAGCATACTTCTAAGTATCCATCAACACAACTTACCCAAGCTTCCGCAAGGGCCCCGTAGCTGGGCGAGCTGGGTGAGTTGGGGATTGGGAACGCCCAGGAGACTTTAAGGAAGAAGAGACACGTATGGAGTGCTAACACAACCATTTCTCCGGCAGTAAACTCATGACTGCATAGGCCTGTTTGAATCAAAATACAGAGCGAATAGGACGCTTACTAGAACTTTGTGTAAATCTATCAAACCTCGTTGGGGCAGCTGACCACCCGATCTTTCCAACCTAATGCAATTTCCAATCAAGATTAAGCGCTGGTATTTCCCGTAAGATGGCAGCGCATGAAATCAAAGGAAACTCAGACTACGACACTTCTGCACATAAGCGCAAATTGGACCGGCCACGATTCAGTTCACAAAGTGACTCGTAAGCAGCATACAGAGTAGCAGAGATCGTTGGTGAAGCGTTCCATAAAGACTTCTGCTTAGGCACTAACAATGAGGAATTAAACGTGAGAGAGAGTACGAGCGATGATATACCAACCGAATAAAAATAGCGCGTGAATAGATGGTAAACAGACTGCACATCAAATGATATAAAAGAAGGAGACGATTAACCGTGCGTCAAAACGTGAACAAAAGACTATTTCACGTTGCTTTATCCAGGGTCCAAGGAATTGACTAAACACGAAACATCACCACCCAAGTACAATTCGTTACTAGACATGGGAAACCCAACGCCGAGTATAGACCCAGCAAGTCGCCCCCATCGAAGCAGCTACTGTGAAGCGACCACAAGAGATTTCACCTAGTAATAAAAAGCAACCAAAATGCGTGATAGAGAGATACGTATACTTGGGTGGAATATTAGCATGAAAGGACTACACATGCCAAAAGTAAACTACAGCGGCAACGACACAGAAGGCAGTTGAATCTTGCAAATCTAACTTTTTAACTTGTTAAGTAAAGAAGTTAGAAGGACCCAAAAAAAGACTATCGAAGATGAATGATAAAGACCGAAGTAAGTCATCAACCGAAAGCTGGAAGTTTAGAAACGACACGAAGCAATTAGTCTGCAAGTACTGAAATGACATTAAAACGGTGCCTATTTTCAAAAATACAAATAAACAACTATCCCAAACTTGCCTACTTTGCTATAGGCACGACATAATAACTGGTATATACTACTGCGGTTAGACATTATGGGAAAGCACTGCCTAATATACCCCGAAAACAAATCGAAGGGTTTAGAGTAGCGCTTGACAGAAGCACTTCATGAAGAAAAAGACAAATTACGAACGAACCACGGCTAAAGCAAAGCGCGCTAGACCCAGCGCGTGGAACAAAGCATAAACAAGCACAAACAAGGCTTGCACAAAAAAACAATAAATGAGATTTCCAAGCCTCTGGAATCAGGATGACGTTGTAAAAGACTGCGTTACGAACAAGGATTATAGAATTTTACCCAAGCTACACCAGTTGACAACGAATTTCGTCAGGGGAACGTGCCATCATGTAACGTACCAGTATTATGAAGTCGTAACCAAAATACCTCTTGAATCATATTACATATATTACTAAGGGACGATGAGAGAGAAAGGGATCAACCTAGTGACAATTCAATGGACAGAAAAATACCACAGTTTTACTTGTAAAGTATACTCCTAGATAAGGTGATCTATTCAGCATCTCGCTTATAAGGGTACTGGCTATCACCGCAGGTATACCTCTGTTTACCCAGAACCTGGCCCGCAATATACTTCAGTACGGGCCTATGACTCGCCACGGGACATGACACGAAAAACAAGCATGCTGATCGATAATAGGAAAGATCAGATTGCATGGTAAGTGAACAAGCGCGGGTTTCAGGCAGAGAAAACGATTGTATGTTGAGACAAAAGGGATTTCACGAGGCTAAGAACAAGTAATATCGAGAATTAAATGAGACATTACAGTGGAAAGGCTCATATGCACCGCCACAACAAGTCATTTATCAACCTATGCGCATAGCAGATTTGCAAAATAAAGCCTTTGATGAACGTAGTGTTCACCGCCACGATCATTGTGGAAGATATACTTAACAATCACTATGGTTTTACCAACACAGAAATATTGTGTGAATATAATCAAAAAGCATACTATATGGACTAATTGAACAATGATGTTGTTGTTAGCAAGCTCCCCCAAGTCATGCTAAGAGGGATTCAATAACCAACATAAATATTACAAGAAGAAAAGTTAGAAAAACTGGCGGAATCTCATTGAGGCACTGTAGTATGTCACCACTACATTTCTGGAATAGCTTATTGATTGGGTTATGACACGCAAACTAGTGATAACACCACAGATCCACAATTTGCGTATAAAAATGGTATAACGATGGAACAATTCCTGAGAGCACGACAAAAAGACAGGAGTTTTCGCAGCATCCGCGGTAGCATTCTTTACAGTGCTAGTAACCGACCAAGTACAGTCCAGGGAAGTGATACAACAGTGTCGTGTTGGGACGCATAAGAACTAGCGTTTACAAGACCGGAATCCAAAATACCATAAAACAGACGGACGCTAGAAGACCTAGAATGCTAATTGCCAGAGCGATGTCAGTGTCCAACCCTCGGCGGACCTTTGAGAGGCATTTGAACGGGGAAACACGTTAAGATGGAATGGACGGAAAGATAACAGTCACAACAAAAGAAAGTATGAAAGTTTCAATTATTTTGCAGTCGTTAAAATTAACTTTATTGAATTCTATATAATTTCTATTCACGCAAATGTCTCTTGGGATGTGTGTTAGGATCTACAAAACGAAAGTGGATGAAATGCGATGTAGTGTAGAATAGAGTCCAGCTAAGAAGGGGTCAGTTCTGAAAGCAGGCTCTTCTTTTGCTCGCTTCAATTAAGCATTGTCAATGGACCACCGTAGCATAACACTTGCTGGACAGACACACTAAGTCAGCGTTCAGCGTGGCTGTGAAATCAATCCGAGAATATACGGTGGACAAGCTTCGTCAAAGTTTAAGTGGTGCGAATGTTATCTGTCGTAGATCAGATGAGTACGGGCAATTGTTGTGAGTTCCGCAAATACCAAAATGCCATTGGCAGAACTAAGCTGAGGGATCAAGTACTTTCGAGAAAAAACAAAATGAACGTTAGAGGAACTCATGAACATCAGTTGGAAAGAAGGTCAAGGACTAATCGAAAATAAGATACGGAAGGGGTACTCGTAGCAGAGAAATATGTTCTCAAGACGGGGGATCGTAAGGATTTTAACATGATCCGTATGTACTGTCATCAACTATATATTCGGTCATGTCCTTACGGCACTGCAAAACACACTGACATTACCACTAACAGAAAGCCCAGTACAGCACTCAGCTCACTCCATGGGTTAGTACTTGCCCCTAGAAGTAGAGAAGTTGACCCAAGCAATGCGGGCTCGCATGAAGTATGTTAAGGCAAGCACCACAAGCATTAGAGACACGTTTGACTAAGCAGTCTTATGTGCAATCCTCGGATACTCCGCGGGATACGCATAATACGTTAGGGTAGAAGAAGAAGTTTGGCCTAAATAATGTGCACAGAGCTAAGCGGAGTGCAGTGTGCAACGGAACAACCTCGAGAGAGCCAATGAAGTTTTACTGCCTTATCCTGACCGTGGTTTGGCACGACTTAAAGGCTCGAGATTTATTGATTTGTCGATTATTTTTATATATATAGTGACTATACGAGGGGTGTGAGCCATCCCCCCTATATAAGTTTTTATATATATGAGCATTACGATATTTATACTAGAAGAGAAACTTCATGTTTACGCTAGACATGGGAATTATATCAAACCCAATAAATGTTGCCTGTCCCCCCTTGTTGGAGAAAAAGCAAGGGATCAACCAAGAACGAAGTTTATAACCCCCGAAAGATGCGGAATCATCAGATTGAACACATTAGTGGTAATAGAGATAGAACAGTAAAGAAAAGAACAAGTTCCCACTTAAAATATATCCAGTAAAAAAAAAATAAAATAAAATAGTTACAACAGAAAATACCAGAAGTTGTTGCAGGGTACAATGTTTTCCATGTAACAAAAGAAAAAGTTATTTCAACATCTATATCTTTCAACTGTTTTGAATGGCCTCTCACATTCGCTCTTACACGTATGTATGTGTGAAACTAATCTTTTGGAAGAAAAATCCATGAATGTGCATATACAAAGTCAATGTAGTTTGGTTCATACCTCGAACTCGGGCCCCAGGTACCTCTCACATAAACATTTAAATTTTACACGGGTGTGCGGCCTAATTGGTGGTAGTTGCTGGATAAACCACTATGAGTCTAACACGCTAGAAATAGTTTTTAATGACGGAAACTCGCTCGAGATATGGGCTCACAGAATTTTTTCGACAATACATTATGGTAAAACAGTCAGGAAAAGCATATAGTGAATTGCTTAATAAAAAGACTGGTTTAAATTTATAGCATGGTGTGATACTACTTACGGCCGTGCTTGGCTCTGGGGTGTGAAGTTTATCAGATTATGAAACGGCGGTGGTACTTTCTTGCTGGCTCTCAGACTGTAGTACATTGCTATTGATATAACATTGAGGGTAAGGATTTTACTAACTGTCAGTGAGGGAAGCGGGTGGAGGTCTGGGGGAAGAAAAATGTATATCGTATTAATTTGCTCTACTGTCGGGCTGGACTGTCCGAAGAAACATTTGAAATGGAAAAATTTCTGGGTAGTGTGTTTAAGTCCCGTTACTCGAATTTACATGTTTTAACAAAATATGTTAGTGTAACGTTCCGCTGGGAACTTTGGCAATTTCTGTTCACACGTTTCGGGGACGAAACGCGCAAGAAAAAATTCGGAACATACTATTATCTCACTTCAGTAACTGAGGAAAGAAAGGACCTACAAAGGAAAACAGCTGGCGCTCGGGTTTTGTTCAAGCACTGTAATTAGAAGAAAAACAAAACATTAAGACCACCTATAAATTGGACGCAATATCCTATGCTATAAATGCGTAAGGTAAAGATCTCTAATCTCTGTCAGTCACCTATTAAATTAATAGGCACAACGGTCATCTTAGCCTTGATTCGTATCGCGCGTGTCACTGACCAGAGTAACGGGTTTGGTAAAGGCAGTGTCGCCTTTCCCCCTCCTCTGACCGTTAAAAACACTAAGCGACCAATAGTCACGTTATAATTTAAGTAAAAACTACGCGCTCTATTCATACAAATAAATCGCTCTCATGTCAGTTATCTAGCATAGTGAGATTGTCGGCGTCTATCTGTTTTTCACAACATGTTCATTATTCTAAATGTACGTCATATATAATTAATCACAATGAAATTTTAATGCGGCATTCTACTCTGTACCACTTTATTCCGTCACTCATTGTCGAGACGATGTTTATAACTTAGAGTCAGTAAACCGTATCTTTTGGTTTGTAATGATAATTTTCTACATGCGTAAAGCTCCCGCTTTGATGGATTTTATTGCATATACTGCACTACGCACTGCTGTAATGAAGAAAATATCCGCTGTGAACATAGGCGTTTGCCTATTCCGCTTAGTATTAAACGCTCAGGTACTCCACAGTGAATAAATTGGTTTAGAAAGACTTTCTTTAACACATTATAACTCACTCTTCAACGCCCATAAGGATGAATCTCTGACATCGCCCGTTGGACATCTCTGTTAGAAAGGAGAAGGGTCTAGTATTATTACTCCAGAAAAACAGAATTATCCCTCACGAAGTCATATAATAAAAAAAAAGACTTATCGCTAAATATTTACATAGCGTGTTTATAGCGTACGCGTTTTAGAGTGTATCCAAATTATCCTACGTGTAGCAAATGCTGACATTGATAACTTGCCAAGTAGGCATTTGAGTTGGGAAATGAACGCGTATATTATATATCATATTTTGTGCAATATCCTTCCTGGGAATAGAAAGAGAGGTGGAGACAATTCACCCTACCTTTTCGGTTCGTGGAGCAGTGGCACTCAACGAGCTTGGCTTCCGTAGATATAAGGAATTCTGTACGTTCATGCTTACACTCTGCGATGCAGAACGAAACATCGAGTAATGTGACTTTGCACCGCCGTACTGAAACGGGCTCCTCCCTTAGATTTTTCGTCCCCTGCCTACTGTAGATCAATATACTAAGTCCCGTGATAAATGTGTTACGGTACATACAAAGGGTGGTTGCCGGAAAGTCCACGCCATTATCACCTTGAATTATTTACCGAAGGTCTGGATCTTTTTTCCCACGCGTGCTTTCTTGTCAACATATATCCGATGATTTGACAGATACAGCTGCTGTGAGAAATCAGTTAAACCAGACCCGGTTTCGCTCCCCTGTTATCTGGGCCATGTTGCGAAAATTAGGTAAATACAACAACTCATTTAGCGCTAAGAAGAGGAAAGACAGACACGAATTGCCGTATGTTTTGCACCTTCTGCCAAAACACATAAACTCTAAAAAGTGAGGAAGTCAAAGGTGGTTCGGGATCTCCTGTGGCTATATTTTACAATTTACTACGTTACACCAAGAAGTTTCAAACAAAAAGGAATGCAAAATAACCAACGAATGTCTCAACAAAAGAATGTAAATGGCCAAGAAGTCAACAAGAGAATGTGAATGGTCCAGATGTCAACAAGAGAATGTAAATGACCAAGATGTCAATAAGAGAATGTGAATGACTAGAATCAGGGTTGTCTTTATGTTACGGCTAGTTGTCAGTCTATATGTATGGCTCTGAAACATGTTAATGTTAAGTTGAAGTGAACTGGATAGTTATCAACATGCAAACAAGGCACAAATGTAAGTGAAACATTGATTTGGTTTGTTAACTTTGTGTGCCATTCATTATTGTATGGTGCTGAAACATGGGCAATGAGGAAAGAAAAGAAAGAATTCAAGTCCTTACAATTCAAAAATACTTGAAAAATGCGGCATATTTCACAGAAATCAAGCAGATGAAGGCACCCTGAATGAAAAAAATTACAAATTACTAAAGATGGTGCTAAACTGATAAAACAAAGAAATCAAAAATTGTGTACATCATAGTCGAACGAACATTCACTGAAAATTACTACAACAGTAAATTAAATTAAATTAAAGGTTAAAAGCATATAGATAAGAGAATCAAAGCAGTATTTCTGGGAAGTGGGGGAGGGGGGGGGGGGGGGGGGGGGGGGGGGCGGGGGGGGCTGGAGTTGGACCGCACGTGTTCTGTGATTGTACACTCCAGATAAACCCCAGAAAAAAATAAAATCAAACATCCATTACAGCCAACCCAAGATGGGTTGATAAGGAGAAATCACTTATTTTGTTCGTGAAGATATGTCAGTTGATTTTATTGATGGAGAGATGTGGCTTGATTTTATTATAAATGTCACTTGATGTTATTGATAAGAAGATGCCAAATGATGTTACTGATGAGGAAATGTTACTTGATGTTATTAATGAGAAGATTGTACAATTATATTACTGATAAGGAAATGTCAATTGATTTTATTGATGAGAAGATGTCACGTGATGTTACTGTGATAGGGTGGGCGAGAGATGATGATGCTGTTGTGATATGTGATCACTTTCTTGCACACTCACAACCGACCCGAACAACAATAAAACTCTTGATTCTAAGGCAGGGGCTGTATTTATTCACACAACCCTATCAGCGACAACAAGTACATAAAGCAAACGTTATAAAGTAAACCAAACGAAACAAAACACCCAGCCAGTGCTCAATTGCTAACCTGAAACACAAACAAAGCATTGATTAGCTAAAATCATAATAAATAATTAAGGAGAAACATCGTGCTCTCACCTGCCAAACAGTCCGTTCTTCCACTCTACCTGAAACATCCCACTATTACACACACATCCACTCTCATATATGTCTCACATAGTGTGATGTTGTGCATGAGGCTGGCAAAGTCACCATGTAACACAGATCGCTACCGAAACCACTACTGCAAGAGCATATGAATGCTTCATGCGGAGGCCAGCCATATTGGTGGCCCCATGCTCCATAAGGAGCGAGAAGAGAAATATATATCTTCAAGTGAACCCACATGCTCTCATAAACAATTCTACACATTATAATAATTAAATAACACTAAAATGAGCATAATACATTATTAATCGCTATGTACAACGAACATTCTCCTTAACGAGAATAACTACCACCTCGCAATTGATCCATATCAATATACTTTCCTACATTGTGAAGCATGTCGTATGTGACGACTGGCGCACCTGACAACAAGAGTGTCGTATATGACCACTGATAAGACTGGGAACCTCATCGTATTAATCGCATCGTTACAGAAACTAACCATTGCCATAGCATATAAATGCTTCGCGCAGGCTTCTGTTGGACCCAAGCTTGCCCATAGGAGCATATAAATGCTTCGCGCAGAAGGAGTAGCTTCTGTTGGACCAAAGCTGCACTGGTTGTCGCCCATGGCCCCGCAAGGAGCAAACAGAGAAAAACACTTATGTCTCAAACGCACCCTTACGCACAAAGGAGTAGCATTTGACGCCCACAAGAAATCTTAATACCTAAAGCTAGATTATCATTCTTCTCAAAGGGAACTTTAGCACTACAAAACTGTGTACACAACAGATGTAATTAAACTAATCTCAAAGTAACACCATACAATTATTCGTTAACTTACTTCGCGTTCCACTATAATAAACTATCTTGGCATGAATGGAGAAAATTATATTAATCTTGTACTTCTTGTCGCATAGAGATTTATGATCAATAAATTTTCTATATTCTTTTCTTTTCTACCCGTGTCCTCTACTTTATTATCGCTCTTTTATCTTTTTCCTGTTTTTCGTAATTCGCAAAATATAACTTTCCCATTCGTAACTTTTGTCAGCAACGCATTTTATTGCGTAAGACGTCAGTCTATGGATGTGAACGAAATAGTGTGAGAATTCGTCTCTTCAGACATAGAGAGCAGACATTTGTCTACATTTTCATCTGACACGAGCTTTTCTTCGGCTAGTTTCTCGGCGTGAGGTGTGGAAGGCGCCAATCTGCATCGCTCAGAAATGAGACATGTCGTAGTAGGTGTGAAGACGGGTTTTGGCAGTTATGGCCAGCGTCTAAGTTAATGTGAAGTGTTAAGAGAGAGAGAGAGAGGGGGGGGAGAGAGAGGCCGGCGCTATTTCGGGTTTTCGTAATAGCGTGGGATCCTTTGTATGTTTCATATATCTACCCCGTAGTTTAAACTTGATTTCATTCAGTTCTCCTAAATTTGCAGTAGACAGGTCGTTTCGTGCTAAGAGAATAAGCTGTATAGCGAAGTCTCAGTTTGTTCTCGACAATTTGCCGAGCTTCTAGACTACCAATAAATATAAGCGTATAATTCTAAGTTTGTGCGATCGCCTGTAGTTCTGTCTGGAGGTAAATATATTATATCTAGCAGTGTTGAGTGATTCAGTGATAACCGCTTATTTCATTTTACTAGTTAGATTTCTGTGCAGAAGTAATTAAATTGTAAGTCTGTTATATTCTCTAGCTGACGTGTTTCAGTGGATAGCAAAATAAATTATAATTTCTAGCTTAAACTCATGCAGCTATAAATAAAAAATTGCTAGTAATCAGTCGAGAATATTTTTAAACCAACTTATAACTGCACTGATTCATCATTGAGTATTGACGAAATACGTATGTATTTCTAATTCATGATGATTGATTTTATGAATATAACTTATTTCACGGGAGTTTTAAACGAGAAGTCAAGCTCTCCGCTTGCAGTTTATAATGTAAGTTATAACCGAAGTGAATAGTATGTATAAATATTTTATATGTTGTTTTTTCTTTATTCAGTGAAACTGGGGTAGCCCAACTCTACCAGCGTTCTAGTACTGAGAAATATCTGTGAAAAAAAAAACATTTTTTTCTTAAAGACTTGGGTGTATAAAGTAAACCCTGTCTGGCATTGCGTTGACATCCAGAACGACAGAGTACCCATTACATGAACTTTAAGATTAAATGAAGTAACGGGCCTATCGAGCCAGATTTAATTCTTCCTGAGAAAAACCCCAAGTACATGTCAGCCCTTGTGGCAAGTAAAATATTACTACCAGTAACATTCCGACGCAGTTTTGACTAATTGTGGTGTGACCAAATAAGTCCTATACTGCGAGAAGGCACCGACCTGACATTCCTAGTTACTAGAAATCTAAGCTGTTGACACTTTGCTCGCTGTTAACGTTCGTGCCTGGACAATTTTAATGTGACAGAAACAGATATCTTAAAATAAGAATAACCAAGGAAACGTTCCCTGAAGTAGTGAATTCAACCTATCTTTGCGGAACTGGGGTTCCCTTGGCCAAAACTAACCCTGGAGATTCTGTACGTGCATGTCCTAAAAATTGTTTTTCCAGAAGTTGCTACCAAAGCTGTAAGTACGAATGCAAGCTAGGGATCACGGCTGACTGAATAGAGTGAATGCAGGACTGAGTGATTCTTTTATTGTTGTATTTTGGCACCCATTTTGCTGTCTTAGATTTCTTTATGCAAGTTTTGGTTTCTAACAATATTTTCCTTAGGATAGGTTAGAGTATCAAAGTCTGTTCATACCTTTAAAGGGAAATCTTAGACTACAGCATATGTATCCGTGACTCTTTGGGGCTATCACTTTTCTTCTAACAGGACTGTGGGCTATACATCGAGGGAAAAGATCATACCTATGGGTCTATCATTCTTGTAGCAAGGCATTGACTTTATGACTATTTGTATATGCTTGATGTAAATTTTATGTGTTGTGTTGGAATTTTCTTATGATAATTAAAATTCACTTAAACTTAATCAGTGTGTCGGTCAGCTCGTTCCAAATTATCTATATTTCCAGTGTCATAGTTTCACGTCTGTGAGTCTATTGTAGTCACTTATGTGTGTGTGTATGTGAGGGATATATATATATTAATATATATATTATACTAGACGGTCTGACAAATCTTAATCTGTAGTAGATGATAGGCTGACTGAGAAAAATCACCTCGAGGGTCAGAGACCGACTCTAATATATTTCCTCCATCTCACTCGTGAAATCTATTTCTACTTATATCTCACTGAGCTATCGCCTGGTTTTTCAAATGCTATTCAGAAGGGACCAATCTAAGTCTTAATTCACCTATCGCAAATCTACGACACTTCTAAAATAGCACCTCTTATAATAACCCAATTTTCATGCAACACTAAATAATAAATATGTTAACCCCCTAAAAATATACAGTACAATTATAATCAATCATATAAAATAATAATTTCATGTGAAATATACTAACTAAATTACCTTCACAGTAAAGAATAAACTAAAATGACAAAGCTAACAAATGTTATAATTGGCCCACTGTGCTCTCAAATAATAAATAGCTTATCATTGGGCGTATAGCACGTGGCAATTAAAAATGTTATTGTCGCTAACATGCGTCATCTTTATGCGCATTTAACACGTGGCCCTGGCTACCATCTTGGCACTAGCAAATATCTAAATTTCAGTCCCTGATATCATCTCTGTCCAATTCCATGTATGAAATAGGTTCCTACTATATTTGCCTTTCTGCCCGGTCTCATGAATGGAATAGGTTCCTACTATATCCTTACAGCCGTAAACTTGACTTAACACTAGTAAAATCTATCCACACATATTTTCACTCATCTATAACTTTAAAACTAATTATAATGTCCTAAAAGAAATCTCCTTAGGAAACACATTTATTTATCTATTTCATTAATCACGATATCAAATAGGTGGCAGACCTACAGCCCTATATGCTTTCTAACACTATAGACCGAAATGTTGATGAATCACCTTCTACCTAAATTAACTCACGTGTTCAAGGCGTCTTCAGATCGACTCTGGTTTCCTACTCTGGTTTCTTTGGGGCGACTGACGAAGAAAAGGGCCTCTGCGGGCCAGCGCACTTCTTTATATAGGCCGCTATGCTTAATCACTCAACGTAGTGCGCGCGCGTAGTAATTGGGCCACGCAAATAACACGCGATGAATGCTCTTGAAGGAGCGAAAACACAAATATAAAACACAACTATTTCCAGGCTTTATTGTTGCCCAGTAATATATCTTCCTCTTGAAGATGTGGTAAAAAGGCAGTGAACCATGGACACAATGGCGATGATAAGATGGCGCTGTTAAACGACAGACGCGATAACGATTACAAGATGGTGCGGCTACATTACTGATGAAGAAATGTCACTTGATGTTATTAAGGACACGATTGTAAAATCATATTACTGTTAAGGAAATGTCACTTGATGTTATTAATGACAAGATTGTAAAATGATGTTACTGATGAAGAAATGTCACTCGAAGTTATTGTTGATGATGGAGTTTATTGAAATATTGAATTTATAAGGACATTTTCTCATAAAGAAAAAACTGAACACATGCAAGCAACGGGGACAATTGGGAGACGATGACAGAGGATGCGAGTGAGACAACAAAGTTAGATTAAATGATAGCAGGAAATCGCTTATAGAAGTTAAAGGGAGTGCTAAAGACAGACAGACAGATTGACTTAATGACTGAGTGAGTGATCGATTAATAAATTGATAGATTAATTGCTTTGAGGGATTGATATACTGCAGAAAAAATTCACAGAACATACAGAATACAACCGAATCCTAGCAACAGGTAAAACTTCAAATCACTTACTTACTTAGTCGTTCCCCTTCTACCGTGAGGTGTAGAGGTTAAAACGTCTGATAAAAAACCTAAAAATGTTCACAGAAACGGAACAATTAAAAACAGATTTATGATCTTTTCCTTTTGTGATCCCAGTGGAGCACGGAGCCACCACATTGAAGCTGGTCTCTTTGCAGGAAGCCTGCATCAAAGCATTAATGTGCTCTTAAAGCGATCGCTTCTGTAGTAATTTACTTTTCAAGACGAGGTTGTTAGCCCCATGAACAACTTCATATTTGTTGTCTCTTACGACATGCTTAAGGGCGCAGTAACCTTATTCTTTCTTTGACTCTCCGGAGGAGACCCCCCGGGGGGCCCCCCCCCCCCCCCCCCTGGGTAACTACACGGGGCCATAAAGTACATTCATTCATCACTTTTCAGTTCCACAACTAGCATAGGCGTCCCAACGCCACTCATGCCAAATCTTTCTGTCTCGTGCCATCAGCTTAAGGTCCTTTTACGTCTTCCTCATACCCTCTCATGTCTATCTCCAGTTCTCTTCTCCATGTGTTATTTGGTCATCCTCTACCTCTTTTACCCAGGTGATTCCAGAACAAGGACTGCCTTGTAATGCTATAAACACGGGGCAATAAACTTTATTCATTCAGTAAACTACACACTCATGCCCAAATAGATAAAAGTTCGTCATTTAGTGATTAGTTTGAAGATATCAGCATTTTTCTTCTGTACGTAACTGTTCTGAGCGCGGTGTCATAGTCATTCAGATGACAGAGTACACAAGGTCAAACTTAACTTTCGTTGTTAGTTTTGAATATTTTTGTTATCTGGGCTTATTTTTGACAGTCCCAGGCAAAGAGGCTGAAATTGTAGCTGCTGATAACATTTAGGATAGTTGCGATAGTGTTGACTTGTTCTAAATAAACACAATGGTATCCAGCAGACAATGGCGACTCCCTGTGTTTCGTACTGGAGCCTAGTATTCTCAGTCGCTGAAAAAAGATAACGCGCGTGTTTTGATATAATTTTCACAGTTCTAGATACGACGAGGAAAGATACAGTTTTTATTTTTAAAGGTGATGGGATGAGAGCAGGCTAGCAACAGTTGAACTTTATTGCTTCTACTCGCCCACCATCTTGTTCTACCCTGTTCAACCTAATTGTGGGTTATAATTAGAGTATTTAATGTCATTTTATGTTCAGTTTTGTGTTATATTCAATAATTTACGATTTTGTGCATATTTTAGCGTGACCTGTGTCAGACCAAACTTTAAAGCACAATTTCTTTAAGATCTGAAAATAATAATGTTAAATGTTATAAAAACATATGTTACTGCCAACCAATTGGTGGCCTACATTCCCACTGCTACCGTTTGTTCATATTATCCGGGTAGTTGGGAGCGGTAGAAGTGATTGAGGAAAAGTATCCTATGCTTTCATAATAAATAAAATAATAACAATAACATGTAAAGAATACGAAATACATAATTAGTCGTATGCAGTTGTAAAACACCACTACAAAATGTAGAATCAAACATATACCTTGGCAGCAATATAGACAGCTGGAGGGACAGGCAATGTTATCAAAATAATAATGCAAAAGTCTAGAGGAGCTTTCATTGCATTGGAGAATAAATTAAGAACAAAAGAAATCAAGTCCAAATTAAAAATCAGAAATTTTCAACTTAATTGTCAAGTCAGTCCTATTGTATGGCTGTGAAACATGGAGAACAACAAAAACAACAACCAAAAAAGCTACAGACTTTCATAAATGGATGCTTGCGTTTTAGACTTTTATTCATCGCTACTGGACTCCATTTGGACCAGTGTTCATTTCTTGCTCGAATCTTTCAGCGGAGTCTTATAGCAGGACTTCTTGTTTTTTAATTCCATTTTCTGCTTTTGATTTTCGTTCTTTGTTGAATTTCTTGTATTGATATATTCTATTCGATTGTGCAGTTTCCTTGCTTTATTATTGCTCTTCATCTCTGTTAAGATATATATTACGTGATTGCAGTATATAATCTATATTTCTTGTCCTTGTTGCCTGTTTGTAACTGTGGCTGACGAAGGGTGAAACCCGAAACGTCCCTTGTTTCCTGTGAACCGTTAATTTGTAAAACTTTATATATATATATATATATATATATATATATATATATATATATATATATATATATATATATTGCGTCTTCTTCTTCTTTGATCCTTAGCCGCCGACCGTCAAAGCAGTCAGTGGCCATCACACCTAGTGGCGTCTTGTAGGGCAACAACAAATTGATTCCACTTTGCTCGGTCGGTGGCCATCCTTCGTACAGTGCCCCAACTCTGGTTCATTCTTTGCATCTCAGCCTCCACAGTCCTCCGCCAGGTTGTTTTTGGTCGGCCTCTCTTTCGTTTTCCTTCAGGGGTCCAAAGCATAGCTGTTCTTGTGATGGCATCGGGGTCTCTTCTGAGGACATGACCAACCCAGCTCCAGCGTCTGCCAGCTATGATGGTGTGTGCATGTCCTCTTGCTTGCTACGAGTAAGCAGATCTTGGTTAGTGATGGTATTTGGCCAAAAGATTCGGTTAATTTTTCTTAGGCATGTTGTGTGAAAAGAGGACAATTTCGACATTTCCTTCTCTGTAACTCTCCAGCATTCCGCACCATAGAGAAGCACAGAAAGCACACAGCTCTGATATAATCTTAATTTTGTGCTTGTGCTGTATTGGGAGGACTTCCAGATGTTGTTTAGGCTAAAGAAGGCTGATCTTGCCTTATTCATTCTGATGTTAATGTCTTTGCCTGCCCCGCCGTCTGGTATTACTATGCTTCCTAGGTATGTAAAGGTATCTGTCTGTACGAATTGCTGATTCCTTACTGATATGGGCTCAGGGTTGTTCACATTGAGCGTCATGACCTCAGATTTCTTTAAATTGATATTCAAGCCCACCTGCTGGCTAAACTTATTAAGTCTATCCGTTTTTTCCTGGATGTGTTGATGTGAATGTGCTAGTAGTGCAATGTCATCTGCATATTCCAGATCTTCCAATGTAGAAAATGTTGTCCATCTTATTCCTCTTGGACTGCCCTCTGTTGTCTGGCGCATCACCCAGTCTATGACTGTTAAAAATAGAGTGGTTGATAAAGGGCATCCCTGTCGTACTCCTGTCTTCACCTCAAAGGTTAGGTTGCTCTGACCAACACTACACGTAAAGTTGGCATAGAGGCTTTTTATGATTGACACTATGCAGCTTGGAATTCCATAAGCCCTCAGTATTTTCCATAGACTGTCCCTATGTATGCTGTCGAAAGCCTTTTCAAAATCAACAAAATTAATGTAAAGCTGTCTTTGCCATTCTGAGCACTGCTCTATAATGTTCCTGAGAGTGAATATATGATCTACACATCTCCTGTTCTTTCTAAATCCTGCTTGTTCTTTCCTCAGTTTGTGGTCTACTGCCTTTGAAATTCTCTGTATAATTATCCTGCCTAGTATTTTGCTGGGAACTGAGAGAAGAGTGATTCCTCTCCAATTATTGCAGACTGCAAGATCTCCCTTCTTGGGCAATTTGACAATTATTCCTTTGTTCCACTCTGATGGTGTTGTCCCCGTTTTCCAGACTTGTGCAAATAGTGGTTCTAATAGTTCTGCTGCTAGCTCAGGGTCTGTCTTAAATAGCTCTGCATTTAAGTTATCATGGCCCGGAGCTTTGCCGTTCTTTAACCCTTTGATTGCTGTGATGATTTCTTCTTTGCGTGGAATGTCTGTATTCACATCTAGATCGTTTTCAGCTTCAGGAACATTCAATTGTGTCTCTGGTGGTTCCTTGTTCAGAGTTTCTCTGAAGTGCTCTGCCCATCTTGTTTCCAGTCCCTCTGCTGTCGTGATGAGATTACCTTGCTTATCTCTTACTAATGTAATATTGTATATATTGCGTAGAATAGAATGATTGAAGTGGTATGACAAGATCACTAATGTGAAAATAATGACAAGAACCAGACAAGCGCCAATAGAACAAGAGATGAGAAGAAGATGATGGAGATGGATCGGACACACACTGAGGAAATCTGTTGATAGCATTACAAGGCAGTCCTTGTTCTGGAACCCCCAGGGCAAGAGAGGCAGAGGAAAAACTAAAGAACACATGGAAAAGAGAACTGGAGACAGATATGAAGGGGATGAAGTACATACGGAAAGACGTTGAGCTGATGGCACGGGACAGGAAGTTTTGACGTATATTTGTTAAAGGCCAATGCTCCTTGGGGAGCTGAAAGGTGAAGAAGAAGCTGCAGCAGTAGTAGTAATAGTAGTAGTAGTAGTAACAGTAGTAGTAGAAATAGTAGTAATATTAGTAGTATTAGTAGTAATAATAATAGTAGTAGTAATAGCAGTAGTAATAGTAGTAGTAGCAGCAGTAATAGTAGTAGTAGTAATAGTGGTAGTAATAGTAGTAGTAGTAGTAGTAGTAATATTAGTAGTAGTAGTAGTAATAGTAGTAGCAGTAGTAATATTAGTAGTAGCAATAGTAGTAGTAGTAGTAGCAATAGTAGTAGTAGTAATTGTAATAGTAGTAATAATAGTAGTAATAGTAGTAGTAATAGTAGTAGCAGTAGTAATAGTAGTAGTAGTAATAGTAGTAGTAATAGTAGTAGTAATAGTAGTAGTAGTAATAGTAGTAGTAGTAATAATAGTAGTAGTAGTAATGGCAAACTACTGAATGAAAAAATTGCCTAGAAAAATCACAAACAGCCAATAAAAGCTGGGTTTGATTGCCACGTCCTGTAAAGGATAAGCAACTAACTTTAGTAGTAATAGCAGTAGTAGTAGTAGTAGTAATAGTAGTAGTAATAGTAGTAGTAGTAATAGTAGTAGCAGTAGTAATAGTAATAGTAGTAGTAGTAGCAATAGTAGTAGTAGTAGTAGTAATAGTAGTAGTAGTGGTAGTAATAGTAGTAGTTGTAGTAGTAGTAATAGTAGTAGTAGTAGTAGTAGTAACACGAGTAATAGTAGTAGTTGTTGTAGTAATAGTAGTAGTAGTTGTAGTAATATTAGTAGCAGTAGTAGTAGTAGTATTAGTAGTAGTAATAGTAGTAGTTGTATTATTAGTAGTAGTAATAGTAGTAGTAGTTGATACGTGTCGTAATGTTAATTACAGTAGAACTCCATTTATCCGAACCCCATGGGACCGAGCATCGTTCGGATAATCAAATGTTCGGATAATTGGATTACATAATGTATCGAGTACATGTACACATATTTCTAAAAATAATTAACCATCACAAGGAAATTACACTATAAAACATATTTACTTGTACTGTAATAATAATACCCACACTGTATTAGATCACTGTATCACCAAAATCTTTCATTACATTTTGCAGTGCATGTACTACTTGTATTAATTATTTTTTTTTAAGAAAGAGAAATGTTTTCAAAATAACATTACAAACGATTCAAAACCAGGCGCAACTTACGTATACATGTACTTGCACAGATGTAACCCACTATTTAAATTAATGAGGAATCCTCTTTTGCACCAAACTGGATAGTCTCCTTTTGGCTGCTAAGTCCCGCATTCTCTTCAACAGCAGAAGCTGTATAGGACAGCTGTCATCTTCTTGCTCGTACCGAGCCATCGCTGTTTCTAGTGCTATAAAGGCCTCTTCAGGACTTGGTCGACGTTTTGGGTTTTCTTCATAATCTACAAGTACATCATGTACTTCTGAGGAGTCTTCATCATCGGTCACTACATGTATTTGGTTTTCTTCTTGCACAAAAGACAAAATTTCTTCGTCATTCAAAAACTGAAAACCAGAATCATTATCATCTTCTAGCCACATGTGTGCATCATCTTTGTCACAGGCCGAAAATCCGGGCATTGCTTGAAACAGTTCCACAACTTCATTTATACAATCATCATTTGTGTCCACTACAGTAGTTTCATTTCCTCCTTTTTTCCCAAGCAATCCATTCCAAGCCTTGTTGAGATTATCTTGTGACAGGGTGGTCCAAGCATCAGCTAACATATATCAGCAGTCTTTGAGATTAAGCTTTTTGGAAAACGCCACCACACTTTCTTCATCTTCAGCCAACAATAAACGACGCATGACTTCCTTCTTGTACATCGTTTTAAGCTTTGCTATAACACCCTGATCCATTGGTTGAATCAGTGCTGTTACATTGGGAGGCAGAAAAATTACTTTAAAATTTGCATCAACTGCATTCAATGTATCCGTCTCTGGATGAGATGGTGCATTGTCCAGTAGAAGAATTACTTTTCCAGTTTTCTTTTCTTGTTCTCTCAATCTCTTCACATTTGGGATGAACTGATTTGTATACCAATCAAGAAATATTTCACTATTCATCCAAGCACTCTTCTGTGCTTTGTAGCACAATGGGAGACATGTCACATTCTTTAAACAACGTGGTTTTTTTGGCTTTACCGATCATTAGCACCGGTAAACGATGACTTCCACTGGCATTCGCGGCTACCAAAATTGTTACTCTCTCTTTGCACTTTTTAAACACAGGGGAAGCTGCTTCGCGCTGAGATGCAAGTGATTTTTGAGGCAATGATTTCCAGCATAAGCCAGTCTCATCGGCATTATACACATCGAGTGAATAATCTTCTTCTTCCAAAAAAGCCAAGAATGTTTCTTTAAAATTTTCAGCGGCAGTTGCATCTCCAATTCTCGTATGCCATGACGAGATTTAAAGTTTCTTAACCATCCCTGGCTAGCCTTAAAGTCAGGAGGACAGTCAAGTTGATTGTTGAACTGAAGTGCCTTTTCACACAATAGAGAACCAGAGATAGTTTCCCCTTTGCTTCTTCTTTGCACAAACCATATATACAAAGCCTCTTCCAATTTCAAATCTTTCGCATGTCTCATGGTTTACGTTTCTTCGACCCATTTTCACTATCCAATTTCGGTGCAAAACTCATAATTTTATCCTTGTTACTTTTGATGTCAGAGACGGTAGCTTTCCCAACATTGGAAATCCTCGCAAGTGAAGACACAGTTTCACCTTTTCCTAGTCTCTTGATAATTTCTGTTTTCGTTTCAATTGACAAAACATTGCGGTTCCTTTTATATGCTTTAGGCCTTCTGGAAGATTCCATATCGCACAGAGAAATACTTGCACACCAAAATTATTCTGCTGTAGTAGCAGACACAATTATTTTAAGTTGAACTGTCTGTTTAGCCAGTGTTCTGCCTAGAACGCATACGTACACTAGATTGGTAAACCAGATATTAACTGACTTTATGATCTGACTGACTTCCTGTACGTAAGCGACTGACCATTAGCCCATTCCATCCTCTACAAATTGTTCGCACACATTTGAAGCTTGCAGCATCAAAAGATTCAAAAATAAAGTCTAACATGACTGGTGGTGGGGCCTGATTTTTTTTTTTCTCGAAAAAGTGTTCGGATAATTGGATGTTCGGATAATTGGGGTTCGGATAAATGGAGTTCTACTGTATTCCGGAAATATTCTCCGTGGTAAAGTAGATTCTAGGGGCAGTCATACAACACGAAATCAGGATAACTGCACTGAGCGGACCAACACCTCCGTCACAATTTTACAAACATGCAGTTTATTCGTTTTGACATACAGCTCCATGGTAATAGATATATAGGCCCAAAGGAAAATGAAGTAGTACGTATAAGTCCAGTTCGTTCCCTATCAAACGCTGGTCATTGGCAATCATTCAAACTTTATTTAATATCGTCCTTTGGACATCTTTAGGAATAAGCACTCATTTCCTTACTAGAATAAGCCAGGAACCTCAACCAAGTATATTGATGTCTTGGTGATGGAATAATTCAGGAAAAACACACAATACTGCAGGAGCTCAAAACACAGAGGTCCGCTCACTTCCAAACACACGCCGCATCTCTCTTGCAGACGATCACCTAACTTCTGCGTCAAATTTGTTCACGTCTGCCAGTCAACCATCTCGGCGTGACGTCACTTCCTTTATTAATAAGTGAGTCCGTATAAAAAAAAGGAGCCCTATTGAGCTGCCTATTATATCGACATAAATGTTATGAATGTTAATCATAACATCACTTCCCCCCCCCCCCCCCCCCAATCCCGCAAAAATAATGGAAACAAAGTTTTCACTATTCCCGTGGTGTGAGTATAACATCACCAGAGTGAAATATGGTAACATCAAATTTCACTGTAAGTAAGAACTAGCATAGCACCCAGGTTTCTGCCATAGGGTAGGCAATTTGACACTAAAAGTGTGGTCCATGGTTGTTAAGACCAAAGCCAATATCTACTACGGACAAATTCCTTTTTAACAGCAATGTGAGGTTGCCATAACTAATAGTACCCAACATATTAAAAATGATGGTAGCAATACCTGCACTCACATACCTCACACCGTCTAATAACACCTATCAGTTAAGTCCAGTATCAGTTGTCAATTAATTAACTTATTGATCAACAGCAATAATGCAAAGCATTATAGAATATACACATTTATAACAGCGTAAATAGATTAAATTAGGCAGACAATCATATTAGTAAAGTGAATGAATGCAACATCATACGCGAAAAGATTAAAGTCATGTGTACATCTTAAGTACTTGTCACAAAAAGTATATTGTGGTGTCAATTAAAAAAAATGTTATTTTGAACATGATGAAGTTATGTGTCCCATCAGGTAAGAATACACTGATGTATGGTACAAATTGCCAATAGTTGTGAGAACAGTTAAAATTTTCAATCAATAATTAGTGTGAGTGTATTAATGCCTAGTGGCAAAGACAGAATCTCATCCCGCGAATTAAAATTAATCAACAGCTAATTAAAGCACTGTATTTAAAGTCACAATGTTATATTATTATCTGTACTAGTAGAATGTCGGCGTCTGTGGCCTAATGGATATGAACGCAGTTTCATAATCCAGATATACCAGGTTCGAAACCTGCTGCAGGCGGTTTGGTAGCAGATCGCTTTGTGTGGATTTTTAACAATGGTATAAGCGCCGTACCGTTCAGAAAGCAATGGCAAACTACTGAATGAAAAAATTGCCTAGAAAAATCAGAAACCGCCAATAAAAGCTGGGGTTGATTGCCACGTCCTGTAAAGGATAAGCAGCTAACTTTAACTAGTAAAATAATAATCAACTAAAGTTCAAAGAAAATATTTATAATCGAGCACAAAGTTCCTGTCCATGATTCTCTGCTATATTATCGTATAAGTTCCTTCATAAGTTCACGTTAAGTAACAATGTTCAATGTCCAACCGGATAGAGAATAATAATGGCACGATAGGATTTTTCTAGTTATGTCCCTTTGTCCTTGCGAAGCATCCTTGAGTTAAGTCCCTTAATCTTTAGACGCCATCCCAGCAATAGAATAAATTACGTTTTTGCATTCAAAATATCCAAATATCACATTATTCTTAGACCACCAATGAATGTGCGTGTTTTCGCACATAAACCGAGTATGGAAACTTTTAATAAGGTCCAAGACATCCATGTAATGAGCTGCGTAAAACGAGGTACAACTTGAAATTAGTGATATCAGCATTCATCATCATCAGGTGCTGAGTGAACACGTTCAATACATGTAAGCACTGTCACAATAGTCATTGAGCGATTTGCTTCAATTTTTTGATGAAAAAATGACGATAGTCCTCAGACTTGTTATTCATCACAGGATATTGTCATATATCCTCTGTACATTGTAGTAATAAATCAGGAAATTCCTGTCAGCATAAGCATTGTCAGTAAAATATGTTCATATATCGTACACTGTTCATTGGTCAGCACGAGAAGTCAGTTTATAGGTTTGATGTAACTTCACAAGATACTTGCATTAGCAGTGTTGCTTGATGACAGTGAGTCTTTCACGCAACGTGATAACACATCCGCGACCACGTTTTGACTGCCTTTGATGGCAGAAATCTCATATTCGTAGGGTTGGAGCGCAAGTGATGCTCTGGCAGCCTTCTCATTCCGAAATTTTGCAGTCTTACAATAGGACAAGGCCCTCTGATCTGTCTCCAAGACGAATTTCGCACCATTAAGATACAGTTGCAGTTTTGTAAAACAATATAGAACCGCGAGCAACTCCCGCTCGACAATGGGGTATGTTTTCTCCGTGGGTGTCAATTTACGTCTGACATACAGAATTGGATGTAGACAATAATCGAATTCCTGCATAAGTGTACCGCCGATTCCGGAACCAGAGACGTCGACTCTAAGGATAAAAGGAAATCGAGTAACAGGCAATCTTAAAATTTGTGATTTTGAGAAAAAAGACTTAAGCAAATATAATGACTCATTACACAAATGTGTCCAAACAATCGTATTTGGAGAGTTCTTTCTTAATAACGAAGACAGAACTGAAGTAATTTCTGAAACATTAGGCAAGAATTTTCTATTGAATCCTACAAGACCTAAAAGACTGCGAACCTGTTTTTTGTCTTAGGAATCTCTAGATTCAAGATCCTGGAGATAGTGGAATTCTCAGGTTTAAGAAAACCGCCTCCTACTTTATGACCAAGAAAAAAAATTTCAGTGAATCCTATTTTAGTTTTCGAAGGTCTAGCAGTAAGATGATGGAGACGAAGAGTAGTCAACAACGACTCACGTCCAAGAACATGTTGTTCCCACGATTGATGGAAAAGGCAAATATCATCAATATAGGTAATGATGTCATCACGACTAGAGAAAATTGTCCGCATCATACGAACAAAAGTCACAGGAGCGTTAACGAGACCAAAAGACATAAAATTAAATTGGAACAATCCCAAAGGTGTAGCGAAAGCAGTATAAGGTTTTGCTCTGTCCGACAAGGGGACTTGCCAATAACCTTTAGATAAATCAAATTTACTGAAAAAAGTAGCTGTAGATAGTCTATCCAATGGAGAATCCAACAAAGGTAGAGGCTCCACATCCAAGATTGTCAAAGCATTTTAACGCCTAAAATCAATGCAAATCAGAATGGATTTGTCTTTCTTTCTAATCAAGACAATAGGAAAACTATATTGAGATTGAGAAGGAGAAATTATGTTTAATTTTATCATATCCTCTATTTCTTTTTGTACTTGTGATTGAAAATGTACAGGGATAGGATAAGGTTTAAGTTTGATTGGTCTGAAATCAGTAAGAAGAATATCATGTTCAATTATATTTGTACGCCCAGTAATATCAGTGAGCACGTCAGGAAAAGATTGCAGTAATAAAGTAATCTGATCTTTCTGATATGGAGCAAAAGTTGGCGAATTAGAAATATCCCTCCGATTCTCAGTAGAAGAAAGTGGTAACGTAGGTAGGGATAAAAGTGGCTCAGAAATATTAGGTAATTCAGACAACTCTTCCTGTATGACAGCTAAGGAAGAGCGACGATAAATAGGCTCGTCGATAGCCTCAAAGACTGGTTTAAGATGTGGATGACGAGAGTGAAATTGTTGCAGCATGTTGATGTGGAAGGTTTTTTCCTTTCCTTTAATAGATATAATGTAGTCAACATCTGACAATCTTTCAAGTACAGTATATGGTCCTCTCCAAGATACAAGTAATTTTTTGTCCTTATTGGGTAACAATACATAGGCATCATCACCCAGCCATAATTGGCGCAGTTTTCTGTTTTGATTAACAAACAATCTTGCCTTAAGTTTAGCTTTTTCTGATGCTTCTACAGCTATCTGGCATGCGTCGATAATTTTCATTTCCTCAAGTTTCCAGAACTGCAACTGCTGCAATCACTGTATTGGTAGGAGTGTCTTGAAAGCTCCTCAGCCAAGCATAGGAGTTTACAGCCTACAATGTGTCGGGAGCTTCGGGGACAGCAGACCAGAGTAGCGTCGATAACGGTTTTTGTTTGGGAGGGCTCGAGTTAATGGACATTTTGGGTAATTTCTTTGTTTTTTTTTTATCTTATCCTCGGTTTGTCTTTTAGGTTTTGAATTTTTTTTTTAAAAACTTTTTTTTTTTTTTTTTTGTTTTTTTTTTTTGGGTTTAGTCTTTTGTTTTCCTGCAACATTCGACAGGGGGGCTGCCTAAGCCTGTGAATGCTTTGCAAGAGTTGCAACCTTTTTCTCGTCCTAGTTACACTTTACGCTTTTTTTTGTTTTTTTTTAGCTTTTTTTATTTGCACCGAAAGGGTTTTCGTAGTCGCATACAGCCAAAATCCTCCGCACTTCGCCAGGGGTGCATTTTTTTCCAACTTTTAGGAGTTTATTTTTTGCTTGCAGATCTCCGCACTCGCTCAGCTCCATGGTTTGAATCCAGACACTGCGTGGGTTTTGACTGTTTTCCTACTTTTTTTTTTATTTTTGCAGGCGGACCAACCACTGTGAATCTACATTTTTTAGGAGTGCGGTTTGACCCAGACTCGAAGTAGTTTAACGCTGGTCCTGATGCTTCTTTTTTTTTCTTTTTACAGCATATGGGCTTTAGCTGTCGCCTGACTGCATTCAACTATTGCTGTTTGCAGCATTGCTTGGGGCTCCCAGACATGGACATAGATCCTCTTGGCTTGGCACCGAAGACTAATTCCGAAACAACGGGGCAAATTCCAATTTTTTTTTTTTTTTACGTTCGTTTGGTAATTTTTCCCGATAAGCGAACCAATACCGCTGGGAGTATTCTATCCCAATCCTGGTGAGGCGGGTTTCCATTTCCACAGTTACTTGTACATTTTTTTTTTTTGCCTGACTTTTGCATTTGTTTTTAAGTGTTGAATTTGAGACGGATTTTAGCCTCTCAATTTTTGCCCAGTTCGCAATTGGGTGATATGCACTACTAAGAGATTCTATCTATCTCAAACTCTCATCATAACCTGAGTTCATAACGTGCAGAAAAGGTAAACTGAGTTTTGGACTTTCGATCTGATACGTTTTCGGGAAAACCCAAAATCGACTGTTTGAATTATTAAAAATAGCGCGTCAGCAACATCCTATAGTGGATATTTTGTAAGGGGGGGTTGAGGGGTTTCAGAGGAATAGCCTCGGCCAGCGCGTGCCCATCACCATCTACATATTCAATGCATGTTAGTACATAAACGATGACTTCTATCTGACCACGTATTTACCCATTAAATGGTAAGTGGTAACCTATAAAAAGGTCGATTGACATTGCCATTTGCGAATGAACGCAAAGATAATAATTGACTGAACTCCTGGATATTAAGCGCATTAAGTGCTGGGGTGGGCGTTTAAGCTTCCCACACATCTTGGTCAAGTTTTTGAGCACGTGCGACAAAAGATTTTCACATCTCTTTGTCACCACATACAGGCCAAAAAGAAATGAGGGGTGAGGGTAATGTGACTTCGTCGTAAATTTATTTTGTGGGAGAGAAAAGATTCACATGTAGAACGGAGGGGTAGGGTAGGTCCGTGGTTTTGGGTAGATGCGAAGTGGAAAAATGATGATGAGATGAAGCTCGCTCAGTGACATATAGAAAAATGTAGACTGATTTAATAGATTATACTTACGTCACATCGTAGTGCTGGAGAGAGCTAAAGTGGTTACAACGACTTATTTTCGAACACTCACCAAATCGTGGTCTCCTCAATCGGTCTCTTTTTTTTGGTTTAGGTGCCGGTTCTTTCACTACAGGTCTTTTGTGTCAAGAAACAATTATTTTGCACAGTTTTTCGTTTGTCCAGACTCGCACATTCTGCGCGGCGCACACCGATTTTAGGTGTAGGTGTTTTCAAACACACACAACGAGACTTTATGTCGTTGATATACAAACTATATTAAACGAATTAGGGTGGAAAAGTTTGGGCTTTGGGTATATCACAACACACAAGAACTAAATGAGGGCGGTATTTATGTGATTTTATTCACCTTTAAACATCAATCACTAAAAATATCAGATTGTATTACATAAATTATCATAAGTACACAAATGCAAATAACAAATTTGGGAGGGGTGAAGAAGATTGGTATCGACTAAGCCCTTCCCGCTTATTAGACCAAGACAAACCGAGTCCAGAGATAGATAATATCAGGAACACGGGTACGTTAACCTAACAGTAAAGTTAATTACTCTGAAAGAGGTGTTACAAAATTAGGTATATGGGATAGAAAAAAAAACCTGTTCTTCCCAGCTGTTCTTCCCTTTACTAAGCAAATGGAAAGGAGGTGGTTTTAAACAGAGTTAACAAATTATCAACTATCCCACTTAAAGGAACAATGTAGGGTATACAGAAAAGTTATATGTTACCAGGTAAGCAAGTTAACAAAATGGTCACACAAAAGAATTAATTTCCTGTCATTCATACACGCGCTAGCAAAGGCCTTCACTCATCTTGCTCTCACTTACCGATTTTGAAAAAATCTTGCACTCCATAGAATAACACAACAGCAGTTACACCTCAGACTAAATGTATGAGTGTTTGTTCAAGTTCTAGCCCCAGATTAGCGGGTAGGCGGTCAGCACATAAAAGGATCCCGTAATCGCTGGAAAATGAATCTGTAGTTGTGTCTCTTTTCTTAATAACAGTTTCTATGGGAGGGCACGGTCTCTGATACCGGGGTGAGGATGGTGTGGTCTATTTGGCTATGCCGCTGATAATAAAATTCTTACGCGTGCTGGTACACTTTATCCGTGAGGTAGGGTTTAAGTCCAGTGAGAAAACTAGTCACATCACTGTTCAGGAAATTATGAATTATCTCTCTGTGTCAGTAAACTAACAAAGCTCGGGCCAGTGTTCTTCTTCCCGTTACGACTTAAGTTGTTTGATGGTGCGTTAAATTTGTCTTTGGGTGTGCTTTCTTTGCTATAAGTTAGATAGCGGAATTCCAAACATAGAATCGCCTCAAAGATTAAAAATTTACACAGTCTCAACAAGTTCTGTGTCAGGGGAACTCTACACACTGTTTATGCTTTGCTTTGCTTAGATTGATTTCTTTATTGCTTTCTTAATGCTGGGATCGCACAGGTTACGATCACTCTGTATGAAAGAAAAAAAGACATGTAATATACCGAAAACAAATAACCTTCTAAAGCGCGATGAATTTCCCGTTAAGCCTATTATATATATGCTCGCGTATTTAATTATGTATTTAATAAACACTGCGCGAGTTCTAGTGGTTAAAAACACACATCTATAAAACTAGGACTTAACTGAATTTATTAATTATAAATTCCTTCGCGACTTTAAAAGTTAATTTAAGCATCTATTATCTTTTGAAATAATATAATAGATAGATCATTATATTTAAAACTGGAACTCTTGAGATGGTTTAATTAAATAGATTTAAATTAACACAAAATCCCTTTAAATAGAATGACTGAGCTAGACCACTGATCACTTTACACAATATATATTTTACCGCTTTGCACAGAATTAGAAATCACTGCAAATATATATAAAATCCAGGGGAAAATCTATAACAAGATTTCAATAAAGCTAGTGCTTCTGTAAAGGTCTGGCCAGCGAGTGATAACGTGTCTAGTTCTACATGGTCTATTTAGCTAAAATGGAATGTAAGTTGAGTGGGACATGATAAACTTGACAGCTTATTTGATCTCACGAACTTTTGGGGATCTGACCGCCAAATCAAGAGAAGAAACCGCCCCCTGGTCTCTTTCGCCCGTTCGCTCGGTTCCTCGATTGACACCGAGACGCGAAATTAGCGGCAAGCAACTGCGTCTCGTATCAGGGACCACTACTGTCTTTGATAACGCCGATAGTCTCCCCTAAAATCCCTCGGTCTGTCTCTTTGATCTCGTGCCGCCTACTAAATGAGTCCCGGTGGAATGAGTTCTGGCAAACGAAAAGTTACAACAAATGTTCAGGGGTTCTAATGTTATGAAAAGCTAAAAGTCCCTTTAAATCATCCATCATATCAGGGAAAATTCACTTGTCAAACTAGACGTACGTCACAATCGTCCCCACTTTTAGACATGAAACCATTTTTCATGTTTCATTTTTTGACAATGGAGGTGACCTGATTGGTGATTTTAGGATGAGTGGTATCTTCAGTTTGCTCTTCTTCCTCTGTAGACCAGTTTCTACTCAGGAAATCAGCCCCCGACATTCTGTCTTCCCGGAATATATTCCACTTTGAAAGAATAAACGCTTAAAAGAAGCGCCCAACGCATGATCCTTGCGTTAAATTCTTTATTGGCACCAAGAAATGCTAACGGAGCGTGGTCTGTTTGCACCGTGAAAGATGTACCATAAAGAAACTCATGATGGCGTCTGATACCGTCAATCAGAGCAAGACATTCCCTTTCAACTACGCTGTAGTTCCGTTCCGCTTTATTTAATTTCCGACTGCCATAGGCAACTGGAAATAGCATGTTCAGGTCACTGTCATCGGCTTGAAGCAGTGTTGACCCGATGCCCTGACCTGACGCGTCGACTCTCAGTACAAAAGGTTTTTTGAGGTCAGGCAACCTCAAAATGGGGTATGCAGACAACTGTCCTTTCAAAGTGCTATACGCGTGTTCGCACTTTTGATCCCATATGACCTTATCAGGACAACCTTTCTTTGTGAGGTCAGTCAGAGGTGCCGTCAGTCCGTTGAAGTTCTGGATGTACTTCTGATAGTATAATAATAATAAAATAATAAATTCTTTAAGCGCCAAACACGGCGCATAAGGCAGAAACCAGTGCTCTCCAGGTTGTTCGTTGTGACGCCACTCCTCTTAGCTCTTGCACATTATTTAGGCCCAACGTTCTTCCTTCTCTTATTATTGTTCTTCTGAGTGTTTCTTTTGGTCTTCCTTTTTTCCGCTTACCCTCAGGAACCCAAGTGAGCGCCTGATAGTATGCACATAGCGATATGAAGGAACGTACGTCTTTCTTCGTTCGGGGTCTTTTTGCTACAGCTATTTTCTCCACGTTCTTCTTAATAGGCCAACTGCATCCGTGAGAAATAGTGTGCCCCAGGAAGTCTAACTGTTCAAACCCGATGAGACATTTGCTAGGTCTGGCTGTGAGACCCGTTTCCTGTAGTCTCCTGAGGAGCATAGCAACCGTAGCAATATGTTCTTCATAGGTTTCCGATGCAATTAAGATGTCATCCATGAAATTATGGATATGGGGACTTTGCAAAGGTTGTAGAAGCTTCCTCATCATCCTGGTGAACACTCCTGGTGCATTATGCAAACCGAACGGCATCACGTTAAATGTGTAATGTCCTTCACTAGTGCTGAAAGCTAACAAAGGTTTAATTTCCTCCTTGACTGGTATTTGATAATAACCTTTGCTGAGGTCAATCTTGGAGAAGATCTTTGCTTTGCTGAGCTTGGTGAACAACTCAGAAACAGTTTGGAGAGGTTCGGGCTGGAATTCCGTTACCGCGTTTAGCAACCTGTAATCAATGCACAGCCGAACTTCCTTATTGGGCTTCTGCAACAGCACTACGCTCGAGCTGTAAGGAGATGTAGACTCACTGATAATTCCTGCCTGACGCAGCTTGTCTATTTCTCCGCGAAGTGCATCAGCTTTAGCGTACGGGATGGGGTAAACTCTGGTTTGAACAGGGGTCTCGTTTGTTAATTTCATATCAAATTCAATGAGATTTGTTCGACCAGGTACATCCGTTAAGACTGCACTGTACTGTTTTAGTAGAGCCTGGTTTCTGTTTGTTGTTCTGGTGAGAGATTGTCGCCGAACTTGACATCTTTAAAGGATTCTGTGGGTTGCAGTGGATACTCCATGCAACCATCATCATCTTCCTCGTCTTCCGTTGCTATGGCGACAGCCAGGAGATGCTCGGAGGATGGCACCGGTCTTTCCAAATATTTCTTTAGCAGATTTATGTGGAAGACCTTCTCCTTTCCTTTGATGGAGATCTTGTAGTTGGTACGTGAGATCTTTTTTAAAGGACGGTAAACGGTCCTTGCCATCCGATGCGAAGTTTATTTGCTTCCGGTTGGAAGTAGCAATAGGACTTTCTCCCCTGGTTGTAGTTCTCTCTCTTTTGCAGCTTTGTTGTATCTTTTAGTAATTTTAGCGCGGGCTTTCTTAAGGTTGGTAGTAGCTAGATCCCATCCTAGCTTTAGCCTTTCCTTAAGCTCAGATACATACTTGCTTGCAGAGACGACTGTCTCGTCAGCCTTCTGGTCTGTCAGGGACCGAAGTAAGGCTTCTAGTGGCCCCTTAATAGGGTCTGCCAAATAAAAGTGTAGCTGGCGCAAAAACCCGTAGACGCTTGGGGTACCTCTCGGTAGGCGAATAAGGCAGCCGATATATATTGGTCCCAGTCTTCCGGTTTCTCCTGACCCAGCTTACGTAACATCATGGTGAGGGTACCGTTAAAACGTTCCACGAGCCCATTTCCGGCCGGATGGTAGGGACTTGTGTGGATATGTTTGGCCCTCAAGATCTTAAAGATCTCCTCCATTAACAGGCTACGGAATTGGGATCCATTGTCCGTCAAAACTTGTTGAGGGATCCCAACCGTGTAAAAATTTGCACAAGGGCTTCTGCGACATGCTTGGAATTAGTGCATGGTAGCGGTACGGCTTCGGCCCACATAGTGCAAGTGTCAACTAAGGTCAGGATGAACCTGTTCCTTCTTTTGGTCTTTTCCAGAGGACCAATAATGTCGACAGCAACCCGTTCAAATGGAGTCCCTACTATTGGCATTTGCCCCATAGGTACTGGGGGTGTCAAGTGCTTGGGTGCTACCCGTTGGCACTGGGCGCAGGATTTCACGTACCTGACAATGTCAGAGTTCATTCCTGGCCACCAATAGTGGTTTTTTATTCGCTGAATAGTGGCGTTTTGTCCCATGTGTCCGCTAAAGGGAAGAGAGTGCCCCATTTCTAAGATCTGGTTTCTGTACTGCGTCGGTACTAGGAGCTGGTTATTCCCCGTGTCCGGGTTGCCCGTTCTACGATACAATACACCATCCTTAGAAAAGATGTCTCCGTTGTGTCTGGGGTCCTTAGCCATGGGCAGTTTTTTAAAGCAGGGCGCCAGAGTAGGGTCCTTTTGTTGCGCCTCCTTCAGTTCGTTTGGCAACAAGTTTGGCGCAGTCTCCCTCTCCTTCTTGGCTTGCCCTCTTGTGGTTACCGCTGCCACAATCGGCTCCTTAGGTCTCCCAATGAACACATATCTACATCCCAGGATAACTGGGTAGATCGGATCATCCATTATGGCCGCTTTAATAACTCCTCTGACAAAGTCAGAGTGTAATTCTACCAGTGCGATAGGAAGCGTCCTGGGTGCATCACTCCTGAAAACTCCACTAAGTTTGACGGTTTCCTCTGTCTCCTGACCGGGTTTGACTAGGTGCCTAGCGACAATACAATCAAAACTTAATCCAGTGTCAAAAAGACAAGTAGTAGAGGTACCGTTCAAAATTACAGTTCCTCGAGTTGAGGGTCGGTCCCCCTCAGGTTGAGAATCACTGACATTGACTCTACCTTTCGAGGCTGTATGCAAACATCCAATGCGGTTTGCACCGGTTTGTTTGCCCCGATCAGACGTTCCTGGTGTAGGGTCTTCCCTTTGGTGTGACCGTGGTGGCCGGGCTGCCGGGTAGGCTTGTTGGGTTGATTAGAGTTGTTGTTGGGGGGTATCGGGTTTTGTAGAATTTCGATTTTTCCTGGGGGGGTTTCTGGGTATTGTTATCTCGTTGGTTATAATGTTGAGAGGAAGTGGAAGAATAGGATGCCTGCTCTAGATTCTGTTTTCGAGATGGCTCATCGGTGGGTTTACGTTTAGTGCTGGGAAGTTCGGCCATTGCATTGCTATAGCGTTCGGCTTTATTGAGTATGTCTTCAAGCCTGACTGCCCCCTGTTCAGCCAAAAAATCTACGTGTTTCATTCGACAAAGTGGATTTTATCTGCTCCACAAGAACAAGTTCGAGGAGTCCCTCATATGAAAGAGGTAGGTCAGATAATTCAATGCACTTTGTCAGATAACCCGTGAGACGTGAAGAGAACTGGGGAAATGTTTCCGTGCTCTCTTTTCGGCTGTTTCTGAACAACTGCAGAAACTTTCGGGCAGTCATCTCAAACTGCTGTAGTAAGGCCTTTTTCAACATGTCGTAATCATGTTGATTCGGTCCCAGCTTTGTGTACACGTCATAAGCATTGCCTTTCAGTGACGTTGAAAGTTTGAGCGCCCAGCGGGTACTCTCTAACCCATAAAGATTCGCGAGTCTCTCGAATTTTTCTAGGTAGCTGTCAATTTTTTCGTTAGGGCTAGGAAAAGATTCTAAAGAAAACGACATAGCAGTCAATTGGGCAGATTGAGTACTGGAGAGGTCCATTTATTGAGACTGGGGCGAAGACGGCTCTCCGTTAGTCGAAGTAGAGGCGCCCCGACTCTCTAGAGCCTTAAGCGCCAGTTGATGCTGTTTTTCCTTGTCTCTCTCTCTCGCGGAGGTTCCATCTCTGCTTCAATTTTCTTCTGTTCCAAAAGACGTTCTTCCGCTTCTTTCTTATCTGCCCTCTCCTGGGCTTCTCTCCTCTCTGTTCTTTCTTTCTCTTCCTTCCTCTCAGCTTCTGCTCTCTGTTGCTCCGCCTTCCTCTCAGCTTCGGCTCTCTGTTGCTCCGCGTCATATATTTCCAATTCCTGGTTAATAAACGCGTTTGCAGCTTCTGCATCTAATCCTACCTCTTTCGCTTCCAACCTCAAGATGGACCTCATCTTTATCCTCTCTGCCATTGTTAAAGAATAAGATGAAGTATGCCTAGAGAACTAGTAAGAAGAAACGCGAAAGGGAGGAACTCCGAACCGCTACGAGAAAAAAAAACACAAGTACAAATTTACCTGTGTTACCTCCTACCTGTACTGTGCAAACTTATCGCTGCTATTATCTGGCAATTAAGGCTCTAAACGCAAGCGACTATGCCACTAAATGGTAAGTTACACTGGAAAAGAATCTACTATTACTAACAGTAGAGAAAAATTTATATTAAAACAATTTAAAAGGAAAAAAAAAATTTCCCCTAAATTTTAAATCTCTGACAACAAACTCCATCCCTAAAGTCAATTATTGAGATGAGACGTTGTTAACTTAATTTTTAAAAATCAGAACAATCCGTCTTTAGCTAAGCTCAACTCTTCTTAACTTCAAAAACCTTAGTGACTGTAAAACAATCACGCAATCCCAGCAACTTTTATAAAGAAAGAAATATAATTATCTCCGCCAGAGGATAATTAAATAGCAAATATTTTTGTTTATCTGTACTTTCTACTGCTGTGGAGAGAAAACAACCTGTAAATATGCTGTGGGGACAACCCAAATACTTAAAGAACGTTTGTCTAGGGGTGTAATTATTTATTTATTTCCCTAATTCACAAAGACAAATCATTCACACTCTACCTAGTTAGACCCAAACTAAATCAGACTCAAAATATCTTTAACCCGGCTATGCGATTGCCTCAAATGTAGCTCAATATCCCAGAACCAGCCCACAAATATGTGTGCATCAAATGTATCTCAAAATTATCCCAGACGAGCCAGCCAAATATTGTCGTAAATTTATTTTGAGAGAAAAGAGTCGTAGAAATAGTGGTCCGGTTTAGAGTGGAAAATGATGATGGAAAGCTCAGTGATAGAAAATGTAGAGATCTAATAGTTACTTCACAGCGTGCTGGAGGAGAGTAAAGACAGACTTATTTACGACAAATCGTGTCTCTCAATCTTCTCTTTCATTCTCTTGGTCAAACAATTATTTGCCAGTTTTCCAGACTCGCATCTGCGCGCACACCGATTTGGTGTTTTCAAACACACACACGACGTTGATACAAACTATATTAAACGAATAGGGGAAAAGTTGGGCTTTGGGTATATCCAACACACAGAACTAAATGAGTTTATGTGATTTTATTCACTTTAAACATCAATCACTAAAAATATCAGATATTACATAAATTATCATAAGTACACAAATGCAAATAACAAATTTGGGAGGGGTGAAGAAGATTGGTATCGACTAAGCCCTTCCCGCTTATTAGACCAAGACAAACCGAGTCCAGAGATAGATAATATCAGGAACACGGGTACGTTAACCTAACAGTAAAGTTAATTACTCTGAAAGAGGTGTTACAAAATTAGGTATAGGTGATAGAAAAAAACCTGTTCTTCCCAGCTGTTCTTCCCTTTACTAAGCAAATGGAAAGGAGGTGGTTTTAAACAGAGTTAACAAATTATCAACTATCCCACTTAAAGGAACAATGTAGGGTATACAGAAAAGATATATATTACCAGGTAAGCAAGTTAACAAAATGGTCACACAAAAGAATTAATTTCCTGTCATTCATACACGCGCTAGCAAAGGCCTTCACTCATCTTGCTCTCACTTACCGATTTTGAAAAAAATCTTGCACTCCATAGAATAACACAACAGCAGTTACACCTCAAACTAAATGTATGAGTGTTTGTTCAAGTTCTAGCCCCAGATTAGCGGGTAGGCGGTCAGCACATAAAAGGATCCCGTAATCGCTGGAAAATGAATCTGTAGTTGTGTCTCTTTTCTTAATAACAGTTTCTATGGGAGGGCACGGTCTCTGATACCGGGGTGAGGATGGTGTGGTCTATTTGGCTATGCCGCTGATAATAAAATTCTTACGCGTGCTGGTACACTTTATCCGTGAGGTATGGTTTAAGTCCAGTGAGAAAACTAGTCACATCACTGTTCAGGAAATTATGAATTATCTCTCTGTGTCAGTAAACTAACAAAGCTCGGGCCAGTGTTCTTCTTCCCGTTACGACTTAAGTTGTTTGATGGTGCGTTAAATTTGTCTTTGGGTGTGCTTTCTTTGCTATAAGTTAGATAGCGGAATTCCAAACATAGAATCGCCTCAAAGATTAAAAATTTACACAGTCTCAACAGTTCTGCGTCAGGGGAACTCTACACACTGTTTATGCTTTGCTTTGCTTAGATTGATTTCTTTATTGCTTTCTTAATGCTGGGATCGCACAGGTTACGATCACTCTGTATGAAAGAAAAAAAGACATGTAATATACCGAAAACAAATAACCTTCTAAAGCGCGATGAATTTCCCGTTAAGCCTATTATATATATGCTCGCGTATTTAATTATGTATTTAATAAACACTGCGCGAGTTCTAGTGGTTAAAAACACACATCTATAAAACTAGGACTTAACTGAATTTATTAATTATAAATTCCTTCGCGACTTTAAAAGTTAATTTAAGCATCTATTATCTTTTGAAATAATATAATAGATAGATCATTATATATAAAACTGGAACTCTTGAGATGGTTTAATTAAATAGATTTAAATTAACACAAAATCCCTTCATATAGAATGACTGAGCTAGACCACTGATCACTTTACACAATATATATTACCGCTTTGCACAGAATTAGAAATCACTGCAAGTATATATAAAATCCAGGGGAAAATCTATAACAAGATTTCAATAAAGCTAGTGCTTCTGTAAAGGTCTGGCCAGCGAGTGATAACGTGTCTAGTTCTACATGGTCTATTTAGCTAAAATGGAATGTAAGTTGAGTGGGACATGATAAACTTGACAGCTTATTTGATCTCACGAACTTTTGGGGATCTGACCGCCAAATCAAGAGAAGAAACCGCACCCTGGTCTTCGTATCTCCGTTCGCTGCTACCCGTTCGCTTTCCCCGTTCGCTCGGTTCCTCGATTGACACCGAGACGCGAAATTAGCGGCAAGCAACTGCGTCTCGTATCAGGGACCACTATTGTCTTTGATAACGCCGATAGTCTCCCCTAAAATCCCTCGGTCTGTCTCTTTGATCTCGTGCCGCCTACTACATGAGTTCCGCGCGGTTCGCTCTGGTGAAACGAAAGGTTACAACAAATGTTCAGGGGTTCTAATGTTATGAAAAGCTAAGGGTCCCTTAAATCATCCATCATATCAGGGAAAATTCACTTGTCAAACTAGACGTACGTCACAGAGACAAAACCCTCTGTTTTGTCCTGGCAATCCCTAAATGTCCTGCACAATTAACATCATGAGCATGCCGTAAGACAAAAGGGCAGAAACTAGTATGTACCATAATTAGTTTTTTTTACTGATGTGGAATCTTGGAAATTCCGAAACAAGATCCCATTATTGATTGTGTACCAGTGTAAAGAATTATCATTAAATATCACATCATCAGACTTGGCAACATGAAAATTTTTTTTCAATAAATCATCTTCATTTTGCATCTGTGTGAATGATTCTTTGTCAATAAGTTCAACATGTAAATCATCCTCATGTGCCCCCTCCTTATCAGACATCTCCTCATCAGTCACCACCTCCTCAGTCACTCTCTTATCATTCATCACCTCATCAGTCATCTCCTCAATCTGGACCTGTTCATGCAACTTTGCACGAGACTGAGCTCTAGTAATGAAAGCATTTGCCATAAGCAAATATTGCTGATTCCATTTTAAAATATCATCATTAGTGCATTCATGAAGACCAGGAATATTTTCCAGGGTTATTCCAGCAATTGGTTTGTCCAACAGGTACACGAGAGTCCTTCAAGGAAAATAAGGGGTATCTTAGAATACTTCAGCAGTTGGATAATATTCAACTGTGCCCCCGAATGTAATGCACTTGACTTCTTTGCCTGTGTATTCATATTGGTCCACTAATGACCTTCGCATCCCAACAGTAGTGCATCCAGTGTCCCTGAGCACTGAAACAAGTTGGTTGTTTACAAAACCCCTATCAAACACTAGTGAACCTGTCCCATCATAAGAGGACATGACTGGCAAAGGATGTCCACACAGGAGCCTAGGAACTCCATGTAGCTGAAACAAAGAATTACATTCAGAACAATTAATACTATTTCACATGTCCACACTACATGCATTTGCATGAGCAGCAACATTGTTATTTTGGACTGTATTATTATCATTTTGATGCACAATTGCATTGGAACGTTCAGGATTCTTAGAACGTCGAAAGTTATTGTTCCGTTGAGAACTTCTGTTGTTGTAATTATTTACATTGTTTCCATAGAATGACCTTTGGCCTCTATTTGATTGGAAATTATATCCACCTCTGTTCCAATCCCTGCTGGTCTGAAAGATGATTGTTGAGATATATATCCATCATCATATGAATGTAAATTCCTTTGAGGTTGTTGTGACCTATTGTTAAAATTATACCTCCCTCTGAAAGATCCAGTATTATTATCTCGATTTAATCGACAATTTCTGTCCATGCTATTTGATCTTTGTCTGGGTAGATTGGACATCATGGTTCTAGCTGATGCCACTGGCAATGGATTCTTTATGTTAGTCATGCCAAGATTTCTTCCAGGATGTGCATTTTGGTATTGTCATCCATGGTTTTCTACAGCAGCCAACGTTTCAGGCTTTCTCTCTAGCAAAAAGGACAAAAAGTCACCACTGACTGAAGACAGCACTTTGTCTCTTAAAATTAAGTCAGCCAGCCCATCAAAAGTTTTATCAATTTTTGACAAATCAACCCATCTAGAAAAGCAAAGCTTAATTGATGAGATAAATTTAGCAAAATCCTTGGCTGAATCAGGCAACAATGATTTCAGTTTCAATCTCTAACCATTTTGATCCAGTTGATACTTTTTTCTCTTTTCACACAACATGCCTAAGAAAAATTCTCCGAATCTTTTGGCCAAATACCATCACCAACCAAGATCTGCTTACTCGGAGCAAGCAAGAGGACATGCACACCATCATAGCTGGCAGCCGCTGGAGCTGGGTTGGAAATGTCCTCAGAAGAGACCCCGATGCCATCACAAGAACAGCTATGCTATGGGCCCCTGAAGGAAAACGAAAGAGAGGCCGACCAAAAACAACTGGGCGGAGGACTGTGGAGGCTGAGATGCAAAGAATGAACCAGAGTTGGGGCACTGTACGAAGGATGACCGCCGACCGAGCAAAGTGGAATCAATTTGTTGATGCCCTACAAGACGCCACCAGACATACTGGCCACTGACTGCTTTGACAGTCGGCGGCTAAGGATCAAAGAAGAAGAAGAAGATACTTTTTTAGCAATAAAGCCTTCACAGCATCATAATCATTTCTAGTATGATCATCCATGGTGCAGACTGCAGTAAGAGCCTAACCAACTAATACACTCATTAACCTGCTAGGCCATGTAGCTCTATCAATCTTAAACTCATGGCAATATGTTTCATATCTATTTAAAAAGCATGAAATGTGGTCAATATTGGGATTAAATTTGGGCAAATTTAGTTTAAAAGTAGAGGCATGGTCTTTCTTTCCATCTTCTTCACCTGCTGGATTAACCTGTTGCTGAAATTTTAATTTTTCTAACTCAATTTCTGCCATTCTTTGAGCATATGTTAATTTTTTTTCCTTCAAGTTCCCGTTGTGCCTTTATTTCTGCTTGAGCATGTGCATATGCCCATTTTTTCTCCTCAAGTGCTAATTCTTCTAGTCTTTTCTTCTCAGCTAATTCTTCATCTCTCTTCTCCCTAGCCAATAGTCTCTGATTTCTTGCCACGTCTTCTAACCTCTTTAATTCCTTTGCATGCTCAGTGAATGCAAAAGTTTTTAAAGCCTCACCCTCTATGCCAAAATCCTTACCAAGCTTGGTAAAATATTCCAGGGTAGCCATAATTCACTATTATTGTGACTCCAAATTGTCCAATAATACTATAATCAATATATATTTAATATGTGAGCAATAACAGCAACAATTATTTCACCACTCAGTATCAATCAACTGCATTAAACTATAGATAGTATATTAGGAGCAAAAAAAAAAATTAGAGGTACAAACAAGATTACAGGAAAACAGTAGAAAGAGCTAACCCAAGAAAATACGAATGAATTAACCAAGGCAGAAATGTATAAAATGTAGAAAAATGAAAATTATTTTGGCTCTACTACACTTATGACAATGCACGCACAATTTCACAACATATAATACAATTAATAAATGAATGATAGCAAGATAAGGTGCACAAATCTCACAAACAATAATGAACAATAAACCAAATAAATTACAATGAACCTGACAACAAATACACATTTACAAATAAACAGGGAAAAACAGCTAACATAAATGGTAATGATAATTTTAGTAGTAGCAGTAAACACACGGCTTTGTAATGCCGGCCCCACTATCTGAGAAAACCATGCACCAAACCCTATAGAACAACCAAGAATTCACGACCATAGGATTGGTATTGTGAATTAATGGTTCCCTCGCCAACCAACCCACCTGTCACACAAACATGTAGATACAGATATACATAAAACATATAATAAAAAAGAACCCTGTCAAATGAGATTCTTCAAGACTCAAACTGTATGAATCAAGAAATTCACTTATCTGTCTTATGAAAAAAATCCTCCTGGGTCCAGCTTCTGCCTCAGGGAAACACGATTCAACAGATATGCAGCGACTAAGGTTACATTCAGTATTCATGCTTGCAGCCGATCAGCACCGCCATCTTGAAAAATTTTCTGCACTTGAAAAAACTTAGTCCACCGACTTGAACAATTTCTTGAAAAATCACTTGAAAATACTGGATACAGTTCCACACAATATGTTCATGATCCCGGCTTGAGGCCACCAAAACTGATACGTGTCGTAATGTTAATTATTCCGGAGGTATTCTCCGTGGCAAAAGTAGACTCTAGGGGCAGTCATACAACACGAGATCAGCATAACTGCACTGAGCGGACCAACACCTCCTTCAGAAATTTTACAAACATGCAGTTTATTCGTTTTGACAAACAGCTCCATGGTAATAGATATATAGGTCCAAAGGCAAATGCAGTAGTACGTATAAGTCCAGTTCGTTCCCTATCAAACGCTGGTCATTGGCAATCATTCAAACTTTATTTAATATCGTCCTTTAGACATCTTTATGAATAAGCACTCATTTCCTTACTAGAATAAGCCAGGGAACCTCAACCAAGTATATTGATGTCTTGGTGATGGAATAATTCAGGAAAAACACACAATACTGCAGGAGCTCAAAACACAGAGGTCCGCTCACTTCCAAACACACGCCGCATCTCTCTTGCACACGATCACCTCCCTTATGCTTCAAATTTGTTCACGTCTGCCAGTCAACCATCTCGGCATGACGTCACTTCCTTTATTAATAAGTGACTCCGTATAAAATAATAAAAAAAGGAGCCCTATTGAGCTGCCTATTATACCGACATAAACGTTATGAATTTTAATCATAACAGTAGTATTAGTAGTAGTACTAGTAGTATTAGTAGTAGTAGTAGTAGTATTAGTAGTAGTAGTAGTATTAGTAGCAGTATTAGTAGTATTAGTAGTAGTAGTAGTAGTAATACTAGTAGTAGTAGTAGTATTAGTAGTAGTAGTAGTAGTTGTTGTAGTATTAGTAGTAGTATTAGTAGTAGTAGTAGTTGTAGTATTAGTAGTAGTTGTAGTATTAGTAGTAGTAGTAGTATAAGTAGTAGTAATAGTTGTAGTAATACAGTTGTAGTAGTAGTAGTAGTAATAGTAGTAGTAGTATAAGTAGTATCAGTAGCAGTATTAGTAGTAGAAGTAGTAGTAGTAGTAATAGTAGTAGTATTTGTAGTAGTAGTAGTAACAGCAGCAGTAATAGTAGTAGTAAGAGTAGTAGTAGTATTAGTAGTAGTGGTATTAGTAGTAGTGTTATTATTAAAATTCATAACGATTGTGCCTATAATAGGTTTAGCTCAATAGTGCTCTTTGTTTGCTTATTTTATACGGGTCACTGATAAAGACGGGTGAGTGACGTTAAGCCCTCATGCTTGGCTGGCTCACGTGAAACTAGAGGGGCAGAAGTGCGGGGCCTTATACGATTGTGTGTCATGGCGAGTGGACGTATGTGTTTGAGCTCCTTATTGTTAAAGTGTTTAAAATGGAGTTCTGTTATCACTAATACATCAAGATCTTTGGTGAGATGTATCTAGTCATCTAGTTATCTGTATTGCAATAATAATATCTCAGTGTCTAGTGTGAAGAAATAAAATATCATATTGAGAACTAAAGGACAGCGTTCCTGACATGAACTGACTGCCAACGGTATATCGTTTACTGCATATTATCTGCCATTCTATGTTGGCTTGAACTATTTATTTGTGGAGCTGCGTGCAGTCTTAAATAAAATATATATCGTCCATTTCGGCCATTGTGACTCAAATCATTCTGAGTGGTGTGGGCGGGTTGTGGTGTTTGAGAATTTACTACCCTAGACGTTATCTTGGCCACAGGAACTATCCTGTTATTGCATATTAACATTAACATCAAAAAGACACGTAACAAGTAGTAGTAGTAGTAGTCGTAGTAGTAGTAGTAGTAATAGTAGTGTGTTACCGGGGCCCGAAAGGGGAGCAAAGAATAGTAACACTGTTCCCTGCCAAGCATGTCGCAGAAAGCGACTAAGGAGGGTTGGGCATGGGGCCGGTTACCCCATCCTGTAAAAAAATTTAAACCACAAAAAACTTCAACAAACATGGACAAGTCAATTAAAGAAAATAAAACACAGCCATCCAAGACGGGAAGGTCCTCTCGCAGGGAGGCGTATGATGCAACACAGAGAAAGCCGAAAAGAGTCCGTGTTACTGACTAACCTTCTTTCTTCTAGGAGAACTTCCAGATTTGGAGCCTGGAATGTTCGGACATTAAACGAACAAGGGAAAGTGGCACAAGTAGCAGCAGAAATGAGGGAATATAAAATCGAGGTTCTGGAAGTGTGTGAAACAAAGTGGAAGGGGGTAGACAGGAAGAAACTCATCACAGGTGAATTGGTGCTGTCCTCGGGACATGAAGACGAAAGTTCACACCACAGTGAAAGGGTAGCTCTTATGTTATCTAAAGAAGCACAGAAAGCACTCATTGAATGGGAAGGCGTTGGATCCAGAATAATAACAGCTACTTTTAAAACAGCTAAAAGGGGACCCCCAAGATGCAGCAATAATGAATGCAGTCAGCGACCCATAGCTTGACTGCTTGCATCAGGATCAGCGAACCAGAGCTGATCAAGACCGTACTCCACCTCCACGTGGTGGTCCTGGAAACAGTCTGCAGCAGTGCAGTCTGGCTGAGCGAGTACGGATCGAAATGGGAAGGCAAACTCGGTCCCAAAAAATGCCGTGCAGAAGTCGGATGTGTCGACCGAAAGGTGCAGATATCACAGCTTAGTCGTAAACAGACACAACGCAACCACCGTCCTTTTCAGGGCGAACGAGGAAGAAGAAGAAGAAGAAACAGCTAAAAAGAAAATAAATGTAAATGTCATCCAATGTTATGCACCAACTAATGACAAAGAAGAGTCTGTGAAAGAAGCATTTTATACTATACTACAGGAAATTATGGAAAAAGCAAAAAAAAAGAGACATCACAATTTTGATGGGTGGCATGAATGCAAAGATAGGTACAGTCAACACCGGCTTTGAAGAAGTCATGGGAAAACAGGGGCTAGGAATAATGAATGAAAATGGGGAACTATTCTCAAACTTCTGTGCTTCAAATAACTGGCTATAGGAGGAAGCATGTTTCCACATAAGAGAATACACAAGGCAACATGGATATCACCAGACCATAGAACAGAAAATCAGATTGATCATATATGCATAAACAAGACGTTTAGATCATCATTGCAGGATGTAAAGGTATATAGAGGAGCAGATGTGGCATCAGATCACCAAATTTTGATAGCCAAAGTAAAAATGAAACTCAAGAGATATGCAACAATGCAAAATTATAGACAACAATTTAATGTAGGACATCTAAGAAATCAAGAAACAAGAGACAAATTTGCGGTCACAATATCCAACAAATTCCAAGGGCTCCAACAGCTGGAAGATGTAGAGAATACAGAAGACTATTGGCAGCAAATCAAAACGGTATGGAATGAGACATGTGAAGAAATACTGGGGAAAAGGGAACGACAACAAAAAGCATGGATAACAACAGAAACCATCAATAAGATAAAAGACAGAAAAAACAAGAAAGCAGATTTAAACACAAGCAAAACCAGAAGTTCCAAAGCCAAGGCTCAAGAAGTGTACACAGAAGCAAACAAAGAAGTTAAAAGAAGTATCAAAAGAGACAAGAGGAAGTATATTGAGGAGTTGGCAAGAGAGGCAGAAGATGCTGCAGCCAAAGGAAATATGAGAGAACTGTATAACAGCACAAAGAAGCTGACAGGGAAGTACAAGCAAACAAGTTGCCTCATAAAAGACATGAATGGAAAACTGCTCAGCAATATACAAGAGCAAATGAAGAGGTAGACAGAATATTTTGAGGACCTTCTCAATAGACCAGCTCCACAAAACCCCCCGAACATCCAGCCAGCAGAAGAAGAGCTACAAATTAACAGTGAAAGACCACCGAAGGAAGAAATAAAGAAAGCCATAAAGCTTCTAAGAGATGGAAAAGCATCTGGACCTGATGGCATTCCAGCAGAGGCCATCAAAGCAGATATCGACACGGCTACAGAGATGTTATATAAATTACTTGGTAAAGTCTGGGAAAAGGAAGAGATACCAGCAGAATGGAAGGAAGGATATCTGGTTAAGTTGCCTAAGAAAGGAAATTTACAAGAGTGCACAAATTATAGAGGAATAATGTTACTATCAGTGCCAGGAAAAGTATTAAATAGGATTATCCTTGAGAGGTTAAAAGAGTCCATAGACAAGAAACTGAGAGATGAACAAGCAGGTTTTCGACAAAACAGATCTTGTACAGACCAGATAGCCACTTTGAGAATAATAGTTGAACAAAGTCTGGAATGGAATTCACCACTATACATCGGATTTGTGGACAACGAAAAGGCATTTGACAGTGTAGACAGAGAATCACTTTGGAAATTGATGAGGCATTATGGAGTTCCCCTGAAGATCATTAATTTAATAAAGAAAACATATGAAGACATGACAGGCAGAGTTCTTCATGAAGGACAGCTTACAGAACCATTTGGGATAAGAACAGGAGTGCGACAGGGATGCCTCTTGTCTCCATTTCTTTTCTTATTAGCAATAGACTGGGTTATGAGAACATCAACAACACACAACAGAAATGGAATCCAGCGGACTCTGACTAAGCAGTTGGATGATCTGGATTTTGCTGATGACTTGGCTCTTCTGTCCCATAACCGTAATCAGATGCAGGACAAATTGAAAACACTCGATGAGAGGTCACAGCAATTGGGTCTGAAAATACACAGGGATAAGACAAAGATAATGAGAATAAATGCAGCTAATGATAATAAGGTTGAACTTGAAGAAGCACCAATACAAGATGTAGAATCGTGCACATATCTTGGCAGCAATATAGACAAAGTTGGAGGGACAGACAGTGATATCAAAATAAGAATACAAAAAGCAAGAGGAGCTTTCATTGCATTGGGAAATGTATGGAGATCAAGAGAAATCGGATCCAACACGAAAATAAGAATCTTTAACTCAAATGTGAAGTCAGTCCTATTTTATGGCTCTGAGACATGGAGAACAACAAAGACAACAACCAAAAAGCTACAGACTTTCATAAATGGGTGCTTGCGTAGAATAGAGGGATTAAAATGGTATGACAAGGTTACCAACGTGGAACTGATGACAAGAACTAGACAAGTACCAATGGAACAAGAGATGAGAAGAAGACGATGGCGATGGATAGGACACACACTGAGGAAACCTGTTGATAGCATTACAAGGCAGTCCTTGTTCTGGAACCCCCAGGGCAAGAGAGGCAGAGGTAGACCAAGAAGCACATGGAGAAGAGAGCTGGAAACAGAGATGAAAATGATAACAAAAACGTGGAAAGAACTTGAGATGATGGCACGTGTCAGGAGGACTTGGCATGTGTTTCTTGAAGGCCTATGCTCCTTTGGGAGTGGAGGGTTATGAGAGAGAATAGTAGTAGTAGTAGTAGTTGTTGTTGTTGTTGTAATAGTAGTAGTATTAGTAGCAGTAGTAGTAATTGTAGTAGTAGTAGTACTAGTAGTAGTTGTAGCATTAGTAATAGTAGTAGTAATATTAGTAGTTGTAGTAGTAGTTGTTGTAGTATTAGTAGTAGTAGGATTAGTAGTAGTATTAGTAGTAATAGTAGTAGAAGTAGTAGTAGTAGTAATAGTTGTAGTAATAGTAGTAGTAGTAGTAGTAATAGTGGTAGTAGTAGTAATATTAGTAATAGTAGTAGTAGTAATAGTTGAAGTAGTAGTAGAGGTTGTTGTTGTAAAACATTTAGAATAAGAATGTAATTTAACGTAACTTTATTGCAGACGATTACAGACTATTCTTACAAACCTTCAGACACAGTTCGTTTCTTCACGTCGCAAAAAAGGCAGATGATAAGAAACTCTATTTAGAGAATTACAACAGGGGGTAATCTGATGGTCAGAAGTAGTACTCACCTAGCAATTGTTTGTGCCCTTTACATCCTTGATACTCCAGGGGGTAGGGGTCCAATCGTGTCTTGCTACTGAAATGTCATATTCTGTTTTTTTTCTTTACCCATCCCTGAAATACACTTGCCACAATTCTACACGTCCCTTGAAGACATTTGCCACAATTCTACACGTCCCTTGAAGATACCTGTCACAATTCTACACGTCCCTTGAAGACACTTGCCACACCACAATTCTACACGTCCCTTGAAGACACTTGCCACAATTCTACACGTCCCTTGAAGACACTTGCCACAATTCTACGCGTCCTTTGAAAATGCCTGGCCCAGTTCTATTTGTCCCTTAATATACATGTCTGTTAACAATACTTGTTATCACTTTACCTGTCCTTTAAAAATATGTACCACGACGCAACCCTCTTCTTAAAGATGCGTCATAATTCTACCAGTTCCTTAAAGAAACTTGCCACAATTCTACTTGTTAAAGACACTTACCACAAATATACCCGCTCCTTAAGACCTTGCCACAATTAAATACCATACCAATACCCGTCCCATCTTAATGCAGAAGCTATGATTTTATGCATATATATATATATATATCCACACGTATAGGTGGACCGACTAATCAGAAAATATGGCGTTGGCTATTTTCTTACTCTTGATATCGCAACACAAAATTGTATTACTTCAGACGCGAAGGGCATCAAACATAGGTGTATTCCTTCCTTTTATGCTACCCACAGATCGTTAATTTGTAGCGATGAATTTGAAAAGATCAGTAGTTGAGAATGGTGTTTGAAAATCAAGATTGGATAATGTAACCTTTGATGTACGTAAGTGAGAAAGACATCTGTTGTCTTCATTCAGTAATTTAGAATTACAGTGTCAGATAGGTCTTCCAATGAAGACATTAGAGGAGAAGCAGATAGACTTGTAAGGGTAAACAAAGCTAAATAATGCCTTTATACTACAACAGAGGAGAAATAAAATGCCTACATTACGACCACAAGGACTTCGTCAGGGATACAATAATAAAAACAGAAGCGAAAGAAAGTGAGAGTAAATTTAAATACATAAAAATGAATAAAAAATTATACAACCCGAAAATAAGAGATATCCGATGCTGCTGTCATCGATTTCAGAGTCGTCAAGTGTGACGGCAAAGAAAGGTCTTATCAATTTAACAAGTTATTAGCAGAAAGCATTCATATCCCCTCCTTAGTTGTTACAAACAATTAAAAAGATATAAGTACATTCAGAAATTTAGCAACAGACAGGGGGTAACGATAAGGTTGTAGTACTGTATGCAATTAAACCTTTACTGATATACTGCTTTCGTTCGTGTGTTCTTCTCAGAAGATGGTACTAGATAGTCCCCGAGTGAACAAAAGAATACCATCAGTATACTCTACCATGTAAGTAGAAGACGACTGGGTATGGCTAGGAATCGAACCAGCTACCTCGTCCCTTAGATACGTAAAGCCGAAAAAAACTTCAATAACATGAAAATGTCATCCAAATTAAGTAATTCATGTAAATCAACCCAGCCAGCCAAGACAGAAGAATGTCATCTATTAAAGAGGTTTATGACGCAGTTCAGAGGAAGCGGAAAAGGAGTCTGGACTGTTGTTTCATCTTTTGTATTATAGTAAAATCTCCAGATCTGGCACTTGGAGTGTTCCTACACTAAAGTAACAAAGGAAAACTGCACAGGTAGCAGCAAAATTGGGGAACTATAAAACCTGCAGCCAGGGACTGGGCGAAACACGGTGGACGAGAAAAGAAAAGAAGACATAGTACACAAGAGCACTAGTGTTATCCTCAAGACATAAAGAAGAAAGCACATCTCACAGTGAATCTTCTTCTTCTTTGATCCTTAGCCGCCGACCGTCAAAGCAGTCAGTGGCCATCACGCCTGGTGGCGTCTTGTAGGGCAACAACAAATTGATTCCACTTTGCTCGGTCGGTGGCCATTTTTCGTACAGTGCCCCAACTCTGGTTCATTCTTTGCATCTCAGCCTCCACAGTCCTCCGCCAAGTTGTTTTTGGTCGGCCTCTCTTTCGTTTTCCTTCAGGGGTCCATAGCATAGCTGTTCTTGTGATGGCATCGGGGTCTCTTCTGAGGACATGGCCAACCCAGCTCCAGCGTCTACAAGCTATGATGGTGTGCATGTCCTCTTGCTTGCTCCAAGTAAGCAGATCTTGGTTGGTGATGGTATTCGGTCAAAAGATTCGGTGAATTTTTCTTAGGCATGTTGTGTGAAAAGATGACAATTTCGACATTTCCTTCTCTGTAACTCTCCAGCATTCCGCACCATAGAGAAGCACAGAAAGCACACAGCTCTGATATAATCTTAATTTTCTGCTTGTGCTGTACTGAGAGGACTTCCAGATGTTATTTAGACTAAAAACGGCTGTTCTTGCTTTGTTCATTCTGTTGTTGATGTCTTTGCTTGCTCCGCCGTCTGGTGTTACTTGCATCCTAGGTATGTGAAGGTGTCTGAGTGCTCCAGGTGCTGATTCCTTACTGATATGGGCTCAGGGTTGCTCCCATTTAGCGTCAGGACCTCTGTCATGAAACGTGTGTGTAAACCCACTTCTTTGTTAATACATATGCACAGCCAATCCACGTTCAACAGACTCTGACAGATTAAATTACACGAAGTATACGCCATCTTGTTCCCCCAAGATGGCGGCAGACAGAATAAAATTAGACATAAGCCCTGTATTTCGGGACTCGGTCACGTAATGTACGAAACCGCCGAGAACCAATCAAAAGAGTTCCTTACGCACTGGCAGATTCCTTGCGTCTACCTATATAAACGGGCGCATTTTATTAAAAAAACGCACACAAACACGAAGGCCAGCACGTCCGACTGGGGAAAGAGAAAGCTGTCAACATTGATTTATTGCTTACCTGCGTGACCGGGCACTCTTGCTTCACTAAAGTCGAGTCCAAATCTGGCTTGTATTAATCTTAGAGGGTAGGTAAACTTACTATAAACTGGTAGGAGAATAGGCCTACATCAGATATATAATGATTGTATTTTTTGTGTATCATTTATACTACCTACACCTGTATATATTTAATAAATTTTGTTTTACTATGAATGTATCAGGTATACTGATTGTATCTTGGGGAATTAGGTATAATGATTGTATTTCCTGGTATGATTGCGGAAGACGATAACCAACCTGAAATATAACCTATCAGTCCTTTTTAGGGCTCATATAACTCCAACCTGAAATATAAACCTATCAGTCCTTTTTAGGGCTCATATAACTCCAACCTCAATATAACCTATGACTATATCATGTATAATGATTGTATGTTATTGTGATGGGGCCGTAAAGACACCACAGCTTCCCCCTTCATGTTCAGGGCATATTTATCGCCCATATATTTTCGATGTGCGCACAGCATGCTGGGATGTAAAAATTCTGACGAGATAGAAGATATATTAGTCTAGGCCATAATAAAGCCTAAACTATAGTTGTGGTGTATAATTGTGTGTTATATTTGATAGTCATGTATTATAATTGATAGTTGTGGGCCATATTTGTGTTTTCATGCCTTCTTCTACTTCTTTGATCCTTAGCCGCCGACCGTCTTAGAAGTGGGTCCTGTGATATTCAGGCCATAAATTTGGGTGATGAGGACTTGTTTTTAGCTCCCGGGACACAAGTAGGAGTACAGACAGAAGCTGGGGTGGACTATAGCACATATTTCAGAGTTGTAGGGGCTCAAGAGGTAGAAATGTCAGCAAGTCCACCATACACGAATCCAGAGCAAGAGATGTGCCCAATTGACCTGGCCGGGTTTGAGGGCAGTGAGGCTGAAGAGCAGGAAGTGAGAGCGTTGTTGAGACGCTATGCCGATCTTTTTGCCACAGATGAGACAGATGTAGGTTACACGGACAGAGTAACGCACACTATCCCATTAACAGATGACACCCCAGTTAAGCAGCCTTACAGGAGAATACCTCCTGCTTTCTATAGAGAGGTACAGGATCACCTGCAAGGATTGCTTGACAAACAAATAATCAAGGAGAGTTGCAGTCCTTGGGCCTCCCCAATAGTTTTGGTCCGGAAGAAGGATGGTCGGCTTAGACTCTGCGTAGACTTCAGGGCACTCAATAGCAAGACGAAGAGGGATGCATACCCTCTACCCCGAGTAGATGAGTACCTGGATGCGCTAGGAGGAGCAAAGATATTCTCATCGCTTGATCTGGCAAGTGTTACTATCAAGTAGCAATGGATGAGAAAGACCAAGAGAAAACCGCTTTCACTTCCCCTTTTGGACTTAATGAATACATCAGGATGCCTATGGGCCTAGCCAACTCTGCCAGCACCTTCCAACGATTAATGCAGAGCAGTTGTTGGTTCTCTTTGTCATACTGTTGGGGCTGTTTATTATTGATTGTTGATAGTGTTTGGTGTCAATCGTGCTGATTTCGCGAATCTATAAAATCTTGGTGCAGTAAGATGCAAACCCAACGTAGGCACATCAACAGGTGCCACTACTATGATAGTCAAACTCGTTACTTGAAAAGTTCATACATGGTTTATTAACATCACATCATACGGGACGATACATTCAACGTGGACGGTTAATAGGTGATTCAACATGGTGATAGTGGACGCATGTCCTCAATAAAAGTTCAAATAAATAATCTCAGAAGAATCCTCAAGTAAATTCTGACCAGGTCTCTGAGTGAATACATCAATAGTCATAAAGGTCATGAAGTAGATTAAGTACAATGTTATATTGATCAAGGTTGACCTTTCCTCAAGGACAGGAGATTCTCATTATACTTGGTAGTATCTAAGATCCCGCTCTTTAGTATTTTTCATATATAAAGAAGTCCTCATCAACGAATCATAATAGAACGTAGGTGCAGGTTCCTACTAAATACCTTCAAGGCATGTAAAGTTACTTAGGCATCGATACTTGAATTACCTCTTGTATTAGCCGTGACTGACCCCAACGGCTTCCTAATAATATATATCGTAGATCCACGATAGTTACCGATGATCTCTTTGATAGGCATTTACTGGCATATAAAAATACATCTTCAGCTGTGAATCCATTTCGGTACAGGCTAGTTACCTGATATCGACTAGATGCTCACGACTTTGCAGAACAATCATTATTATTATAATAAATACATACGTGGTTCTTCCAACGAATGAACACTCACGTGGACGACTACCGGCTACGACTGCTAATCCGCAGGACCGGGTCTAAAACTTCAATACTTTACTCAAAACACGGGTTTCGAACTCCCAAAGCTTCCTTTGTAGGACTTGGGATTCTTGCTTCTCAAACCCACAGATGACGTCAACTGACTGTCTAGATACACGTGCGGACAGGATAACCCCCTATACGCCTTAGTGCACAACCGTGCGCTAATGAAATCAAACTCACCAATAAGACTTACTCTCATGTAAGTCGGTGCGTAAAGTTTATTACTGGTAGGACAACATATTAATAATATAAGACTACCTTCATCTGAAAAGGAGTGCAGAGGTCTACGAAAAGGGCTCTACAGATTCCTTACCTATTCTCCCCCCCCCCCCCCCCCCCCCCCAAAAAAAAAAAAAAAAATTAATATAATTAATTTTTTTTCTTTAATACCGACACTAGAGGTAAGTCAAGTTTACATATTCCTATTTTACCAATATATCATGATAAAAAAAATAAAATATGAAATTCCAGTTAACTCAAACAACAATAGGTATGCATAAAAGCATACATCCACAATTGCACACCTTTGGTACAATGTGGTCAATGAAATGAAATATCATATTAGAAATATTGAATTAAAACAAATATAAACGCAAATACAAAGAAATGATGAGAAACCAATGAATAAACAGAAAAGTGATGGATATGCATTTAAAATGACAAGTGAAAAAATGAATAAAAATGAAAGAATACAATTTAAACACGTATAAGAACAACGCACTTAACTGTGTGTCTAAGTCCTTTTGAGGTACTAATGAAAGTACTAATGTTAAATTAATGTGCTTAAATACAACTATTGATAAATCCACTTAAATATTGTATAGTTAATTACATTAATCATTATTTTAACTAACTAAGTATCTAAGTTTAATAATCTAATTAATTCATTTATTTCACCCTAATAATGTTATTAATTACTTAAATACCGAAAGTTCCCTTTTCCTGTTAGTGAACAGTTTATAATATAATAAATTCAGTTCCACGAAGAAATCAGAGTGGTTGAAATGTTATTTCGGTGAGAAAATATAATCCTTTTCCAACGTTATTATCTTTTCAATGTCATAATTAAGTGAATGTTATTCTCACAAGCATAGTCATATACCTTAAAGTTCCATGTTATTTTGATACATAAGCATTGTAGATTTCACTTGAATGAATGTTAATGACTCTTATAATCGAGGTATCACACGTAAAAAGTTACACTCGACGAACTGTCAGTGTCCAAGTTCAGTTGTCTTTAGTGCGTAGCTGTTAACTCGATTCATTCGGACATCTTGACAAGATGTCAGCGAGAACATTCTGTGTGCCAGGTATGGATCGAATCGTGAAATTAAATGGCTGTAACGCGATCGCATACCTAGTAGATTTGGCAGATTTTACGTCCTTTGTGTTGAGTGCAGTAAGAGCTTTTTGGTCTGATTCCACAATAAAGTGTGATCCAAGCAGATATCTTTGAAGTTTATTTATTGACCAAACAAGCCCGAGAAGTTCTTTATCTAAAACTGAATAATTCTGTTCAGTTGGAGTTAACTTCCGTGACACATAGAGAACGGGATGCAAGGTCCCATTATATTCTTGTAGTAAGACACTTCCCACGCCGTAATTAGAAGCATCGCTGCGTAATACAAATGGCAAATTCTCGTTAGGTAACCTTAAAACAGGATGATTAGAAAAAAAATTTCTTTATGATATCCAACGCGATTTGATGTTCGTTAGACCACCGAATCACGTTAGCTGCACCTTTCCTAAGTAATGAAGAGAAAGGAGCAGTAATGGACGAAAGATGTGGTATGAATTTCCCATAGTATTGTACTAGTCCTAATAGAGATCGCACTTGTTTCTTTGTTTTAGGTGTGGAGATGTTAAGGATTTTGGAAACATTACTGTCCTCTGTGTATAACATACCGCGACCAATACGGTGTCCCAAAAAAGAAATCTCGTGGAAACCCACAAATGCCTTTGATGGCTTAGCAGTTAAATTATGATTTTGTAACGTGGACAGTAATGAGTTTAATCCTTCTAAATGTTCTTCCCATGAGTCACTGAAAAGACAAATGTCGTCTATGTACGCAATGACGTTGGGATGATGAGATAGGATTCGACGCATCATGCGTACGAACGTGGCAGGAGCGTTAACTAACCCGAAAGGCATAAAATTCAATTGGAATAGGCCCCGGGGTGTCGAGAAAGCAGTGAATGGTTTTGCCCTTTCTGTCAATGGTACTTGCCAATAGCCTTTTGACAGATCAAACTTAGAGAAGAAAGTAGAATGAGATAATTTTACTAATAAATCATCTAAAAGTGGCAAAGGTTCAGCGTCAAATTGTGTGACTTTATTTAATTTTCTGTAGTCTACACATAGACGAATGTTATTATCTTTCTTTCTAATTATCACCATAGATGAAGCATATGGTGACAACGAAGGTTCAATTATGTTTAATCGAAGCATCTCATCTAATTCCTTTTCGACCTTATCTCTAAAGTGCAAAGGTATGGGATATGGACGAATACGGATAGGTGTTTCATCAGTTAGGAGAATATCATGCTGAATAGCTGATGTATGACCTGGAATGTCAGTGAGAACCTTATCATACATTTGAAGTAGTGATGAAACTTGCTGTCGTTGATCAGTCGAAAGAGAAGAAGAAATAGTGACAGCATTCCAGTTTTCCGTGGAATGAAGAGGTACAACTGGTATGGGCAATTGTACATCTTGAAAAGAAGATTCTTCTTCTTGTATAACTGACAGATTAGTATAGTTATGAATGTGAGGAGTAGGATCGTCAGTCGCTTGAAATACTGATTGTAAATAATCAGGACGTGAATAATACTCTTTCAACATGTTAATGTGAAAGGTTTTGTGTTTTCCATTAATATCTACGATGTAGTCGACATCGGATATTCTTGAGATGATCCTAAATGGACCTCTCCATGTGATAAGTAGACGATTATTATGTGAAGGCAGTAAAAACAAAAGCCTCGTCACCAGGAATAAGCTGGCGAAGACGTCTATACCGATTTGCAAATAGACGAGCTTTTTCTTTAGACTCTTCGGATGATGCAGTAGCTAACCTACAGGCATCTATTATTCTCTTTCTTAAAGAGATGACATATTCATATGAGGATTGAGTTTCCTCAGGTATATTATCTTCAACCAATAAATCATGGATTAAAGACATAGGTCCGCGTGGTTGTATGCCAAAAACCAACTGGAAGGGGGAAAACCCTGTTGCTTGGTTTTGCACTTCGCGATACGCGAAGAGAGCAGCGGGTAGGACCCTGTCCCACTCCTGAGGGTGATCTTGAGTCATCTTACCCAACAACTGCTTAAGTGTCCTATTCTGTCTCTCAATTAATCCATTCGACATCGCATGGTATATAGAACTGAGAGATCTATCTATACCCAATGTCTTCATAACCTGTGACATGGATTCGGAAATAAACTGGACCCCATGATCTGATAGGATCTTACGCGGAAAACCAATGCGTGAAAAGATCAGCATTAAAGCTTCTGCAACGCTGGCAGATGAGGTGTTTTTAAGAGGTATGGCCTCAGGCCAACGCGTACACATATCGATACAGGTGAGAATATGTGTATGTCCTCTTGCAGATGGCAATATAGGACCAATGATGTCTATTGCCATTTTATCAAATGGTCTAATAGGTATGTCCGCAGCTTGGATAGGAGCATCATGATACGGACCCCTTACTTTAACTTCCTGACATGTCACGCAGGAACGACAATAGAGATTAACATCCCTATGAACGCCAGGCCAATAGAATGCGGATAGCACTCTAGATTTTGTTTCGGGAAAAACCCATGTGACCTGCGCATTGTGAATCATGAGCATGTCGTAATATTCTGGGTCTCATAGCAGACGGGACAAGAATTTGTCAGCGGACCAATGAGCCTGTTTCTATTATTAATCTAACTAAAATACCTTCTTTTAGAGTAAATTGGTGTCTAGATTTTGCAATTTTGGTGTTATGCTTTTTCTTAGGCGCCAATTGAAAAAAATCTCTGCAAAGAATTGTCATTCTTTTGTAAATTAGCAAAACAGCTCTCTTGAAATAGGAGAATCATCATCATTACTATTATGAACCGTAGGTTCAGAAGTTGATTCACGCGACAATTCAGTAGCTTGCGCTCTGGTAACCACTGCATTTGCAGCATGAATGTGTCGCTTTTCCCATTCATTAATTTGCTCTGGTGTACACTCTTTTATACCGTGTATACAACCAAGTATTACATCGCTAACTGGATTCTGCAGAAGACAGGCATGTATCTTCCCTGAAAAGAAAGGTGTATGTAAGTTAATGATTGCTGTAGGGAAGGTTTCCACAGTTCCCCCAAATGTGACGCACTTGACCACGTTGCCTGTTGCCAAGGAGGGGTCGATCAGAGAGTTCCGCACTCCGACAGTACTGCAGCCTGAGTCAAACAAGACAGAGCAAAGAATCGAGTTGACGTATCCTGTTAAATTTTAAACACCCTTTCCCATGGTGAATTGATGCAGAAGTAGCTGTACAAACTACAGGTAGACTTGGTAAAGTGTGCCCGCATCGCAGCGTCGTGATCGCCTTGGGCTGGAATAGCGTTGAGCATTCTTGACATGTCTTTACCTGTTCTAGATCGATACAAGACATAGCGTTATGTTGATTAACATTAGTATCATTACCTTTGTTAGTTTGTGCTTCAATTGAAGCAACATTTGAATGTTGTCGTGGTCTGCTCGACGATCTATCTCTTCGTCGCGATCGAACCTGATTATTGTCATTAAAATTGCTATAATTACTGTTTCTGCTATCATTAAAATTTGGCTGAGTCCGCCAATGAAAGTTTTCACTGTTGTGATGTTGGCGAAATGACCTACCGTATTCATAAATCTATTTCTATTTTCTGGATGATATGATTGAGATCTCCAATGTTGTTTATTATTATTATAATATATTATTATTACCTTGATTATATTTAGGATTGTTGTTACTAAAATCTTGAGATCTGTGAGCATTTCTGACATTTCTTTAAATTTATATTACCCAGGCTTACGTTTTCGATGCAGGAACGCAAGAAATGCAGGACTTACAGCCGATAAAACTTTATCGCGAAGTAATAAATCGAAAATACCGTCATACGATTCCCCTATCTTAGATAGGTCTATCCATAGTTCAAAGGTAAGACGTATTTGCGAAAGAAAATCATCAAAATTCTTGCTAGATTGCGGGAGCATAGACTTGAACCTAAGTCTGTATTGATCCTCTGTCATCTGAAATTTATTTAGAAGAGCGGCCCTGAGAGCATCGTAATCATTTTTATCTATAGAGCTAGTAGTGTGATAAACAGCCATTGCCTCTCCTGTTAGTAATCTGGATAAGTGGGTGCAATATAATGATTTATCCAAGTTGTACGATCGACATGTAGCCTCAAACCTGTCCAAAAAAAATATGACATTGTCGGATGGTTGACAATTTGTAGAATGAATTCTCTAAAATTCTCATGTCTATAAGACTGGCCTGTCTTTTGTGTATTACATTCCACTTGTACAATTTATAGCTGGAATCAAATCATGCCTGACGTTTTTCTTTATCATTTACGAACAGTAGCCTATCTGTTTTTGTTCTGTATTAATTTCGTGGTGTATGTGAACTTCTATCTTAATTGAACCTTATCCCTTTTTTAGGGTAGTTTTAAGGGTAGTCTTTCCTTAGAGGTGTCGAATCCATAGCAATTTAGACGTCACGCTGGAGTGGTTTCTCCTTCTAAGGAGAGTCAAACTTCGGTTCTCAACCTTGAGCCATGGTCCTCAACTTTTTTCAAAATTTGCAATGTCATTTTCTAATCTGAATCTATCCTTTGAGTTCTTTATATTCTCACTAGTGTCTTGTCACTATATGTAGACAGCCTTAATCTAGTCCTAAAAACATTATTCATTTTCGTGACAAGGGATACATAGGTACTTCACCATGTCCTTGTGGAAATCCAAATAGGCATTTACAGAAAATAATACTAAAGATGGGAACCATTCCAAAGATCAGGGGATGACATGCACGAAATCAGACTCTATGAAAGTATGGGTAGCTGGGAGAAAGCAAACCCACATACCTGCTCGATCGATCAGGGACATACACAGTCAAACATCATTGGTGTAAGAAACTAAACCAGTCAGAAAGAGCTTTTCTCTTTGAGCGAGTAACAGAGAACTTAGAACACAGAACAGCTGATTATGAGTAGCGGATCGGAACTACAGCATACATTGAAACTGTTCTTAGAAGAAAACATCAAACATGCAACATGAAAACAATTAATAAAAGTAGGGACATATAGCCAGCACAGCTAAACGGGTCCTGTGATATTCAGGCCATAAATTTGGGTGATGAGGACTTGTTTTTAGCTCCGGGACACAAGTAGGAGTACTGACAGAAGCTGGGGTGGACTATTTAGCACATATTTCGCATCCGAGTTGTAGGGGCTCAAGTAGAAATGTAGAAATGTCAGCTTGAAGTTAAATCCCCCATACACGAAATCCAGAGGTCCAGAGATGTTGCCACAATTGAAAGTATAACCTGTCAACCGAGTTTGAATGTAGCTTTGATGGCGCTAATGAGGCTGAAAGAGCAGGAAGTGATACTGAGCGTTTATTATTGTTGAGACGCTAATGCCGATCACGAATTTTTGCAGTAAGATGCCCCAACGTAAAGATGAGACATGATGTAGGTTACAAAAGTATACAGAGTAACGCACACCATCCCATGAACAGAATAGACACCCCAGTTAAGCAGACCTTACAAATAAATAATCTCAGGAATCCTCAAGAATACCTCCTGCTTTCTATAGAGAGGTACAGGATTTACCTGCAAGGATTGCTTTGACAAACAAATAATCAAGGTAGAGTTGCAGTCCTTGGGCCTCCAACGAATCAATAGTTTTGGTCCTACTAAGAAGGATGGTCGGCTTTAGACTCTGCGTAGACTTCAGGGCACTCAATAGCAAGACGAAGAGGGATGCATACCATCTACCCACGAGTAGATGAGTACCTGGATGCGCTAGGAGGAGCAAAGATTATTACATACGCATCGCTTGATCTGGCAAGTGGGTTACTATCAAACACGTAGCAATGTAGATGAGAAATATACCAAGAGAATACCACTTTCACTACCCCCTATTTGGACTTTATGAATCACACCAGGATGCCTATGGGCCTAGCCAACATATGCCAGCATCTTCCTGAAACGATTAGATGTCACGAGCACAGTATGCATGATTTAGTGTTCCAGCTGATACTAGTATACCTTGATGGCATTTTAGTGTACTCTAATGACTTCATTAACCATTTGAGCCGACTGGAGAAAGTATTCTCTAAGCTACGCCAGCAAGGGCTGAAGTTGAATGGAGAAAAGTGTAAGCTGTTTAGGACAACGATTGAATTCTTGGGGCATACTATATCAGCAGATGGAATAGGAGCTATGGAAGACAAGGTGAAGGCTGTTCACGAGGCCCCGGTACCGCGTTCTCAGACCGAGTTACGGTCATTCCTGGGATTGGCCAGTTACTACCGCAGATTTATGCCGGGCTTTGCAAAGATACCCAAACCGCTTCATGATTTAGTAGCTGCGCTCAATCAACGCATGCAGACTAAAAGGCGAAGTAAGTCACCCATAGGAGAGTTGTGAACCGAAGAGTGTGTTGTAGCCTTTGAGGCACTGAAAAAGGCGCTAACCTCCACACCGCTACTAGGGTTCCCTAACTTCTCGCTACCTTCTCGTTTATCCTGGAGGTAGATGCACCATATGAAGGATTAGGAGCAATCTTTTCACAAGTGCAAGATGGAACAAAGAAAGTCTTGGCATATGCAAGTCGCACACTTCGACCCTCTGAAAGAAACTAAAAAAGCAGCATGAGGCTGGAACTGCTGGGTCTTAAGTGGGCCATGACTGAAAAGTTCAGAGGTTACCTGCTAGGATCACAAGTAGAGGTATTTACAGACAACAGGGGTCCGGCCTTCTGGGAGAAAGCTTAACTGGGAGCCATAGAGCAGAGATGGATGGCCCAGATGGCTATGTTTAACTACACTATCCGACATCAAGCAGCGAGAGCCAATGGAAATGCAGATTATTTGTCCCGCTTTCCTATTGAGACCACAGGCGAAGAACTGGAGGATGATGCAGATGTTGCAATAAGTGGCATAACAGCTGAGGTTATCAGAGAGTTTACCCAGATACCACATGAGATAGGGTTGATGGCAGCAATAAGCCAGAAAGAGATCAATGAAAGGGTACCTGCCGAATCATCCACAGCACCAGCAACCACTCAAGCATTTCCCACCTATTCGCGTGAGGAATTGATAAATCTCCAGGGAGCTGATGATGTGGTAGCGATGGTTAGGAAGATGGTAAATGATGGCACCAGACCTGCAGGAAGAGATGCTCGAAAAATCCCCTTGGCTGCAAACAAACTACTTAGTCAGAGTAACATGCTCGAAGTGACAGATGGGTTGTTATACCGGACAGTGAAGGGATCAGATGGATCCAGCATAAAACAACTGGTAATACCTGAGTCCATGAAACCACGGATACTGGACTCTGCTCACAGGGTGGGCCATCAGGGAAGAGAGCGCATGCTGCAATTGCTGAGAAGTAGGTGCTTCTGGGTAGGCATCACAGCTGATGTTGACGTCTTTTGTCGCAGATGCAACCGATGTAACATTGCCAAGGCATCTCAACTGAAGTTTCATGGGCCATCTGGAAACTTGATTGTATCCAGACCACTTGAGGTGGTAGCAATGGATTTCACACTGCTAGAGTGGGATTCCAAAGGGTTTGAGAATGTATTAGTGCTGACAGATGTGTTCAGCAAGTACACCATTGCAATACCGACAAGAGACCAAAAAGCAACAACGGTCACCAAGGTCCTGGTGGAAAAGTGGTTCCAGTATCTTGGAGCTCCTCAGAGGATACACTCTGATCAAGGCCGGAACTTCGAATCAGCGATAGTTGCAGAGCTGTGCAGGATATATGGAGTCCACAAGAGCCGCACTACAGCTTACAATCCTAAAGGCAATGGGCAGTGCGAGCGCTTCAACAAGACGTTGCATGATTTGCTGAGACCCATGACAGCCGACCAGAAGCGAAGGTGGTCTGAGCATCTAGCTGAGGTGGTTATGGTCTACAATTCTCCCCCCCCCCACACTTTTCGACAGGGTACTCACCATACTAATTCCTCTTCGGCAGAGAACCAAGGCTTCCTCTAGACTTCATGATAGGCACGCGCTCAGATGAAGAGCCGGAGACAACTGATGAGTGGCTGCAAAGTCACCTAGAGAGGTTGCACGTAGCACACCAAAAGGCTGCAGAGAGAATGCAGAAGATGGCCGCTGATAGGAGGGAGAGATGTAATCAGCTTCCAGGCCCCACACCATTGCGAGTGGGTGAGAGAGTGCGGAAAAGAGTGCACTACACTGACAGGGCCAAAATACAAGACGTGTGGTCCAACGACGAATTCATTGTATCAGCAATTCCAGAAGCCAGCGGTGGTCCTTATGTGATAAGGCCAGCAGGCAACGAAGATCTGAAGATGAGGGTTGCGGCGCACAAACTGAGACGAAGTGAGGACAAAGATGATTCTCCGAATCTGGTAGATGCTACACTAGGCCTACCTGAGGCGCCAGATGAGACAGACCCTGGGGAGGACGTGCATGGTCTAATGCCCGAACCAGGCTGGTATGCCCTGCAGCCGATAGAGGATCTTGCCCCGAGACGATCTGAGAGGTTACAATTGAAACGCCAGAGGTTACAATTGAAGCGCCAGAGGTAGTGATGTTGTCGGGACGACAACAAAATCAGGAGGGAGATATGTGATGGGGCCGTAAAGACACCCCAGCTTCCCCCTTCATGTTCAGGGATGTAAAAATTCTGACGAGATAGAAGATATATTAGTCTAGGCCATAATAAAGCCTAAACTATAGTTGTGGTGTATAATTGTGTGTTATATTTGATAGTCGTGTATTACAATTGATAGTTGTGGGCCATATTTGTGTTTTCATGCCTAATAGAGCAATAAAGGCGAGTGTTATTTGCGTGGCGCTATTACTACGCGCCGCGCAGCAAGTTGAGTGATTCGCTCGAGGGCTTATATAGAGAGATAGCGAGCGGCAAACAGGCCAATTTGAAGATTCAGACGAGACGAGAGAGAAACGAAGTTAGGCTAGTGTCGCAAAATTGGTTTCAAGTCATTGCAAACGTGTTCATGTAGATTTATAAACCCGTCAACGATCGATTGACCGCTTTCAAAATGGCGGCGTATCAGCGAAATGTGTATCAGACAGAGGAAATCGCCAACGATAAATAAAAGCAGAAGGGAATCATTAGGAAAAGGATTTCACATTTTGGTCCAGGAAAGGATTGTGTATAACTGTATAAAAGAAGAAACGGTAGGAAATTATCATTTACGGGAATATATGCGTATTACAGCTGCCCACAGTTACGCTAACAGCTGGTAAACCCACTTCTGTTCTAAATATTAAAATCAACAAATAACAGTTTGGGAAAGTACAGGGATATGAAGATAGAGATTTATCGGCTGGATAAAACTAGATAAGATGGAACAATATGGATATTATATATGCCGAGAATGAGAAAGGCAAAATTTCAGTCGACGCACAGATCGGCTGAAATCGCTGTTCGGGAAAGATTTTTCAGGCCTAGTTCTAAGCTGTGACGTCAGTACCCTCCGATACGCTCGCGCTATGCGTATATAAGCGTATCGGTAAAACTGGAGAGACACACATCGAAAGAGGTTTGAGACAGACGGACGGACGGCAGATAATCGCCACTACGCTACATCTATCTGAAGTGTGAGCGAATCGCCATAAGTTTCAGTCAGTATCTGGAGTCTGAGGGTAAGCGAAATTAGAATAACTACTGTGTATAATAATTTTTCTTTTATTTCAGGTTCATATGTAGAGTTTACAAAATGTGCCTGATATAATGTATTGTTATTTTGAATATGATTTAAACATGTGCTTTATGGATGATTGTTGTTGGTACTAAAAGGTATTCAAACTAGCCCCACAGCCAAATAGAAAATATTTATTATATTAAATGCTGTATCTCGTCGATATTAAATGCTTTATCGTTTACGAAGATAAAGGCAGTCCCATGACTAGAAATTGCCATAGGGAAATGAATAGTATACCGCGTTTACGAGGTTAAGGTCTCTAGCCCCCTTCCTCGATGCCTTTTCCTTCCCTAGTTCGAGCGCACAACTGAGTGCCCATTTACAGCTGGTAAACTGGAGTGTTCCACAGCCAGTTTCAGTAGAAAGCAGCCTGATCGCTTGGTCCCTCACTGTAATTTATTTATGTATTAATTTTGTGTAGATGCTAAGAATAGCATCAGTATTTGAATTTGTACTTGATATGGTTTGGAAGGATCGAGTATAGATTAGAAAAGGATGTATAGGAGCAGAATAAACCAGATGATGTTTATTACTGATAATGTTAACATTAATTCTGTATCATTGAAATGATGTTACTTGCTATGACTGTATAACTTTGACACCTGATGACCGACTAGTCTGACTTATGTGCTAGTCAGTTACACTTAATTGAAATGTTAATATTAATGCTATATCACTGAAATGATGTCCTTACTTACTATGATTGTATAACGGTGACATCTGATGACTGACTGGTCTGACATCTGTGCTAGTCAGCTACAAGTCTAGCCAGATACTAGCCAAGGCTGATATGTTGCAGGTTCCATGAAATAACTCAAACCAGACTGTCCAGTATCAGAAGCCTGTGTTGTTCATCAGAGGCAATCCCACAAAAGTGCAGGACCCCAAAGAGTGAACTTCAACTTGTCATTGGCATCCCTACTGTTGGGTCTACCAAGTCTGATATCAGCAAAGGACAGTTCAGTGTCAGCAGTATCAAGTTGAACAGATAAGTGTGAGTTAAGACACTGACCACCAATGTATAAGAAACAGCTAATAGTGAAAAGCCATAGTTCAGTCAACTGATGACAATTAATTGGAAAGTCAAGAGACTAAAAACAGTGATTGCAGATTGCATTAACTTTAAAATGCAAGATCTTGAAGTCTAAACGGACAATAATAGTAATTGTGTGAATATTTTTATATATATGTGTATGCTCTTTTCCAACTAGTAGAAGTAGAATATTAGTGTAATTATTAAACTATTTTAACTGTACCTGAGGATTTATTCACTTCTTCCATTTGTGGTTTCAGTGAATGTTCATTTTACTTATCCCCTAGAATATAAGTAATCATAAGATAGTCATAGGGAGGAGACGCCTTAAATCCTGGTACAACTTCTTACCAACTGGCCAGGGTTTTCACAGTCTGACTATTTCTATGATAGCCATACGCCAGTGCTTATTTCTAAGACTGGGGTATTACTTGTAAGACCAGAAATCTGTACTGGCATACTACCCTGGTAGCATATGACATATCTGGATTCCTATATAGATATCTAAATCTAATTAACCTCCCGCTACAGTGGGGGCTCGTCTACGGGATATATCTTTGATATTCCTGAGCCAACTTTCTATTTCTGCTGTTTGGAAATTTTTTTTTGACAATTTTTGGAAAGAGTTAACATAGTAGGAAATAAATATTTTTTAGGAGTACCATTGAGTACAGATAAAGAAAGCTGTTTCATATATGGTGAAGTCAGTTTAATTAACTTTAATTTTAATTAAGTTAATTATATTGTAGTAATTTAGTTTGAGTAAGACAGCTTACCCTACTAGACTACAGATACATCATGGCTGACTTGGTCAAGTTAAGGTCTGCTACACTGCAGGTGGGAAAAGAGCTTGGCAATAGTGGTGATGATCTGGTTCAGTATGTCACGACGGAATGTGAAAAGTATATGGACAGAGAAGAAAAGAAATTAGAAGCAGAGAGAGAAGCCAAGAAATTAGAAGTAGAAGCAGAGAGAGAAGCCAAAATATTAGAAGCTGAGAGAGAAGAACGGAGGTTACAAGCAGAGAGAGAAGAACGGAGGTTACAAGCACAGAGAGACCATGAGCTGAAAATGAGACAGCTTGAACTGGAACTTCAGGCTGGGACTAGCATATAGGGTAACAGCTCACCACGTTCTGAGAATAGCTCTTTTCAGAACACAGCAAATGGGGCCATGAATTTCCACCTAGATCCATTTGTTGAAAAGGAGGACGCAATCGAGTCGTACCTGGATAGGTATGAAAGGCTAGCCTCTACATATGGACTGGAAAAGGAGAAATGGAGTTTAAAGTTATCTCAGGGATTGAGAGGTATTGCATATGATGTGTTTCTGAAACTCCCCAAAGAAGATCAGGAAAATTATGAAATACTAAAGCAAGCCTTACTGATCCGGTATGAAAAGAACTCAAAGGCATATAGGAAGAAATTTAGAACTTCTAAACCTCTACCTGGAGAAACATATAATCAGTTCTCTGCTAGGCTAGAAACGTATTTGTTGAAATGAAGAAGTTTAGGTAAGTATCAGAAAACCTATGAGGATCTGAAAGAAATGGTTATGTTAGAGCAAGTGAAAGATTCCATGCCTCCAGAAATGAGGAAATTCCTCATGGAGCAAGGAGCAGAGAGGCTGGAAGACATTCTGAAATGTGCAGAGAGATACCAAGCAGCTCAAGCTGAACTGGTAGGAACGAACAGAAAGCAAGTAGAAGAAGCCACCACCACACAATACCAAGTTCGACCAAAAGGACCAACCGTACAGAAATAAGCCAAGATGGGATAATAAGGACAAAAACTCTCAGACTCAGGAAAATAAACCCTATAAACAGGGAGACAAGTGGTGCAAATTTTGTAAGATGAGCAACCACAACACTGATGAATGTGGGAGGAAAAAACCCCTTCATCATGCTGCATGTCTACAGGTGAGGACTTCTGATAGGAAGGAACTGACTGTGAGTCAAAATAGCCTCCATCACCCACCTACACAGGAGATAGTGACTGTGAATGGCAAACAAGTCACAGGAATGTATGACACAGGTTTGTCCTATGACGCAGTCGTGTGTGCATCTCTGGTGTGCCCTGAACAAATCACCACAGAAACAGTAGATATTCAAGGGCCACTAAAAGGAACATCACCCCTTACTTTACCCATAGCAAAGATTCATGTCAGTTGTCGCTATGTGGAAGGGGAGATAAATGCAGCTGTGAGAGATGATCCCTTTTACCCCCTGATGGTGGGGCGTAGATATGTTTTCTTAGGAGACCCTGTAAAACCTATGTTTATGACAGGAATCCAGACCAGGTCTGACTCCAGGAACATAGAGAGGGACACCAAATTAAAATTTCATTCGACTGACATGAAACGGGCTCAAGAAGCAGACAGCACATTGAAGCCTTGTTTTGGAAAATTGTCAAAAACTCATAACACTCCAAGGAAAGGACATTTCTTTAAGGAACATGGACTCTTGCAGAGGAAAGCTGTCAGAGGGACGAAAAGTCATGGTCAAATTGTTGTGCCATCCACCTATAGAAATAAGGTTATGGGCTGGGGGTACATAACAACTTTGACTGAACACCTGGGTAATGGTGCCACAAAACAAAGAGCAGCCACCCAGTACTACTGGCCGGGCATTACGGAAGACATTAATCGGTATGTAAATTCCTGTCCAGAGTGCACTCATGTAGATTCAGAAAGTCGACGGAAGAGTCTTCATCAAAAGTCTACAAGAAAAACAGCAATCATGGGTACTTCCGAGATTTGCACTGGAGGGGAAAGGAAACATCCCACACAGGTTCAATTGCAGTCTGAACCCCATGCGCTGGAAAAAAGGAACAAATCATGTAGCGAAAATCAAACACCTACGGATTTGCGACGGAAAACCACAACCAACTATCCACGGAAAGAGGGCGGTAAACTTCAAGGGAAAGCTACCGACCCCGTTTCACCAGCAGTAAGGGCCTGGATAAAAAGCCGAACGGGAAAAAGAGAGAAAGTAAGGGATGAATATATTCCTGGAAAACAGAAGGAGCGTGCGGATTTTCTCAGTCGCCATCCCACAGAGTTAGAGCAAGATAGAAGGAAGGAAAACTAACCTCGGAATGGTCGATTTGCAATTGTCTTGTACCCAATAGTTAAGCTAGATATCATCCAGCTTAAAATATGGGGAAGCTATGTCGCAAAATTGGTTTCAAGTCATTGCAAACGTGTTCATGTAGATTTATAAACCCGTCAACGATCGATTGACCGCTTTCAAAATGGCGGCGTATCAGCGAAATGTGTATCAGACAGAGGAAATCGCCAACGATAAATAAAAGCAGAAGGGAATCATTAGGAAAAGGATTTCACATTTTGGTCCAGGAAAGGATTGTGTATAACTGTATAAAAGAAGAAACGGTAGGAAATTATCATTTACAGGAATATATGCGTATTACGGCTGCCCACAGTTACGCTAACAGCTGGTAAACCCACTTCTGTTCTAAATATTAAAATCAACAAATAACAGTTTGGGAAAGTACAGGGATAGGAAGATAGAGATTTATCGGCTGGATAAAACTAGATAAGATGGAACAATATGGATATTATATATGCCGAGAATGAGAAAGGCAAAATTTCAGTCGACGCACAGATCGGCTGAAATCGCTGTTCGGGAAAGATTTTTCAGGCCTAGTTCTAAGCTGTGACGTCAGTACCCTCCGATACGCTCGCGCTATGCGTATATAAGCGTATCGGTAAAACTGGAGAGACAAACATCGAAAGAGGTTTGAGACAGACGGACGGACGGCAGATAATCGCCACTACGCTACATCTATCTGAAGTGTGAGCGAATCGCCATAAGTTTCAGTCAGTATCTGGAGTCTGAGGGTAAGCGAAATTAGAATAACTACCGTGTATAATAATTTTTCTTTTATTTCAGGTTCATATGTAGAGTTCACAAAATATGCCTGATATAATGTATTGTTATTTTGAATATGATTTAAACATGTGCTTTATGGATGATTGTTGTTGGTACTAAAAGGTATTCAAACTAGCCCAACAGCCAAATAGAAAATATTTATTATATTAAATGCTGTATCTCGTCGATATTAAATGCTTTATCGTTTACGAAGATAAAGGCAGTCCCATGACCAGAGATTGCCATAGGGAAATGAATAGTATACCGCGTTTACGAGGTTAAGGTCTCTAGCCCCCTTCCTCGATGCCTTTTCCTTCCCTAGTTCGAGCGCACAACTGAGTGCTCATTTACAGCTGGTAAACTGGAGTGTTCCACAGCCAGTTTCAGTAGAAAGCAACCTGATCGCTTGGTCCTTCACTGTAATTTATTTATGTATTAATTTTGTGTAGATGCTAAGAACAGCATCAGTATTTGAATTTGTACTTGATATGGTTTGGAAGGATCAAGTATAGATCAGAAAAGGATGTATAGGAGCAGAATAAACCAGATGATGTTTATTACTGATAATGTTAACATTAATTCTGTATCATTGAAATGATGTTACTTGCTATGACTGTATAACTTTGACACCTGATGACTGACTAGTCTGACTTATGTGCTAGTCAGTTACACTTAATTGAAATGTTAATATTAATGCTATATCACTGAAATGATGTCCTTACTTACTATGATTGTATAACGGTGACATCTGATGACTGACTGGTCTGACATCTGTGCTAGTCAGCTACAAGTCTAGCCAGATACTAGCCAAGGCGGATATGTTGTTGGCGTCTGTGGCCTAATGGATATGAACGCAGTTTCATAATCCGAATATACCAGGTTCGAAACCTGCTGCAGGTGGTTTGGTAAAAGATCGCTTTGTGTGGATTTTTAACAATGGTAGAAGCGCCGTACCGTTCAGAAAGCAATGGCAAACTACTGAATGAAAAAATTGCCTAGAAAAATCACAAACAGCCAATAAAAGCTGGGGTTGATTGCCACGTCCTGTAAAGGATAAGCAACTAACTCCATGAAATAACTCAAACCAGACTGTCCAGTATCAGAAGCCTGTGTTGTTCATCAGAGGCAATCCCACAAAAGTGCAGGACCCCAAAGAGTGAACTTCAACTGGTCATTGGCATCCCTACTGTTGGGTCTACCAAGTCTGATATCAGCAAAGGACAGTTCAGTGTCAGCAGTATCAAGTTGAACAGATAAGTGTCAGTTAAGACACTGACCACCAATATATAAGAAACAGCTAACAGTGAAAAGCCATAGTTCAGTCAACTGATGACAATTAATTGGAAAGTCAAGAGACTAAAAACAGTGATTGCAGATTGCAGTAACTTTAATATGCAAGATCTTGAAGTCTAAACAGACAATAATAGTAATTGTGTGAATACTTTTATATATATGTGTCCAGCCTCGCAATGACATGTCATTGGGCCGAAGGGCTGAAAGCCCAAGTGCCGCTGGATAAGAAAAAAAAAAAAAAAAAAAAATATATATGTGTATGCTCTTTTCCAACTAGTAGAAGTAGAATATTAGTGTAATTATTAAACTATTTTAACTGTACCTGAGGATTTATTCACTTCTTCCATTTGTGGTTTCAGTGAATGTTCATTTTACTTATCCCCTAGAATATAAGTAATCATAAGATAGTCATAGGGAGGAGACGCCTTAAATCCTGGTACAACTTCTTACCAACTGGCCATGGTTTTCACAGTCTGACTATTTCTATGATAGCCATACGCCAGTGCTTATTTCTAAGACTGGGGTATTACTTGTAAGACCAGAACTCTGTACTGGCATACTACCCTGGTAGCGTATGACATACCTGGATTCCTATATAGATATCTAAATCTAATTAACCTCCCGCTACAGCTAGCCCTGTGTCGGTAGAAGAGGAACAGAGACATGACACATTAGCAATCGAGCACTAGCTGGGTGTTTGTTTGTTTGGTGTTTGGTTTGTTGATTTATTTGTTTAATGTTTGCTTTAGTGTGCTCTTAGTCACTGAATGGGTTGTAAAAATAAATATATATATATATATATATATATATATATATATATATATATATATATATATATATATATATATATATATATATATATAAATGTAGATCATATGTAAATTTACAAATCCATTGCATTCCATCTTCCAACATCCACCCTTCAGCACAAGAGTAGATAGTGTATAGTCTTAATAAATAAGGAAATTGTATTTGAACGACTTGTCAAGTTTATAATTGTTAAGTGAAATGTGTTTCCTTGTTTAACATCACAGTTAGTTACACAGTGGGGTTGCATTTTATGACTGTCTCCACTCTACTAATTTTTCGAGATCAGATCATTCACAGCCGTAACTAATTTGTGATACCAGTAGTTCTCTCATACACTGGGACTTTACCATTTTCCTGCAGAAATTCTATTTCTGTATGGTCAGTACTATACTGATCTTAGAGCCAATAAAAACCTCACGCTACAACCTCTGACTTCTTTAGATTGATGTTCAAGCCCACCTGCTGTCTATACTTATTAAGTCTATCCGTTTTTTCCTGGATGTGTTGAAGTGAATGTGCTATTAGTGCAATGTCATCTGCATATTCCAGATCTTCTAATGTAGAACATGTAGTCCATCTTATTCCTCTTGGACTGCCCTCTGTAGTCTGGCGCATCACCCAGTCTATGACTGTTAAAAATAGAGTGGTTGATAAGGGGCATCCCTGTCGTACTCCTGTCTTCACCTCAAAGGTTAGGTTGCTCTGCCCAACGCTACACGTAAAGTTGGCATAGAGGCTTTTTATGATTGACACTATCCAGCTTGGAATTCCATAAGCCCTCAGTATTTTCCATAAACTGTCCCTATGTATACTGTCAAAAGCCTTTTCAAAATCGACGAAATTAATGTACAGCTGTCTTTGTCATTCTGAGCACTGCTCTATAATGTTCCTGAGGGTAAATATATGATCTAAACATCTTCTGTTCTTTCTAAATCCTGCTTGTTCTTTCCTCAGTTTGTGGTCTACTGCTTTTGAAATTCTCTGTATAATTATCCTGCCTAGTATTTTGCTGGGAACTGAGAGAAGAGTGATTCCTCTCCAATTATTGCAGTCTGCAAGATCTCCCTTCTTGGGCAATTTGACAATTATTCCTTTGTTCCACTCCGTTGGTGTTGTCCCTGTTTTCCAGACTTGTGCAAATAGTGGTTCTAATAGTTATGCTGCTAGCTCAGGGTCTGTCTTAAATAGCTCTGAATTTAAGTTATCATGGCCAGTAGCTTTTCCATTCTTTAACCCTTTGATTGCTGTGATGATTTCTTCTTTGCGTGGAATGTCTGTATTAACATCTAGATCGTTTTCAGCCTCAGGAACATTCAATTGTGTCTCTGGTGGTTCCTTGTTCAGAGTTTCTCTGAAATGCTCCGCCCATCTTGTTTCCTGTCCCTCTGCTGTCGTGATGAGATTACCTTGCTTATCTCTTACTAATGTAATATTGTTTGCACCTCGTATTCCACTGATGATTTTAGTTATTTTGTATACTGTGCTTTGTTCATTTCTCAGTGCTGCCTCTTCTGCCTGTCTTGCAAGATCGTCTAGGAAATTCCTTTTGTTGGCTCGGGTTTGGCGTTTAACTTCCTTGTCCAGCTGACTGTACTGTTCGCTATATAGTTGCTTTAACTTGGGGGACACACCTAGATATGATCACAGTGAATGTGTGGCTTTAATTCAGTCATAGTGAAGGCAGTCGTTCTGTCAAATTCCAACCTGTTCAAGTTCTTTAAAATGGGTTTTTGTCTTCTTCACGTCTGTCTCCAGTTCTCTTCTACGTGTGTATTTTTGGTCTCACTGAATTTTTCCAGCGCGTGCTTTTTTTAGATTGAATTAATTGCTTATTGTCGACTTGCCCATGTATGCTGATGTTTTATTGGTTTAAAATTGCTCAACCCTCCTCCGTCGCCATGTATGGCATGTCTGGAATGTTACAGTGTTAGCACTCTAACCTACCCTTTCGAGCCCCAGTAACAAACCGCCGCCATCATTCCTCCATTATCTTGTTCTGTTGGTTTACCTTTATTCAGTTTCAGTCGTTTAACAATTTTTACAATACCCTTGTTTTTATGTGTCTTCTTCTTCCTTCTTCCTCGTTCGTCCTGAAAAGGACGGTGGTTGCGTTGTGTCTGTTTACGCCTAAGCTGTGATATCTGCACCTTTCGGTCGACACATCCGACTTCTGCACGGCATTTTTTAGGACCGGGTTTGCCTTCCCTCTTCGATCCGTGCTCGCTTAGCCAGACTGCACTGCTGCAGACTGTTTCCAGGACCACCACGTGGAGGTGGAGCACGGTCTTGACCAGCTTTGGTTCGCTGGTCCTGACGCAGGCAGTTAAGCTATGAGTCGCTCTTTTCTTCTTCTTCTTCTCGTTCGCTGTTGTTTAACAACGTCATGTGACATACTTTCCTCGGATCATTTTGTCGGATCCAATGACCAACTAACGTGATGGAAATAATCATATGCGATCGCCAAGCACCCGTTAAGGGATTACCTTTAACGTTCTGTCAAATTAGCCTTTCCAAAGCTGGGTAAACAAAGAAGAATGCTAACCTACTTTCACCGCAGCGAAAGACGCAAATTTAAAAAAGGGATTGAAACCCCGAAACAAGAATACCCGGTGTGTCTATAGACTGTCTGGAGTGGGAACAGTGCCCAGATTACGCTTTATTTCCAATTTGCTTTCAAAGTGCTGAAAGTAATATGGCTACATCAAAACTAAGTCCCTTATTTAGAAAAGAAAAAATATGTTCCTTATTTGGGACAAACAAGTAATTAAAGGAACATTTTATAAGAGGCAGGAAATAATGCGATTAGGTGGAGCTTTTGTTGCAGAAAATTTGGGATTTAAAAATATATATATATATATTTGGTGAGAAGGAAGTTCGATAGAAAATAATAAATGTAGTTTCCAGCGATGGAGAAGATAACTGGTGAACAAGTTGTAGGGATGGTACAGGACAAGACACAGGTAGTTAACAGCACAGTTCTAGATGGTTGCTATAGAAGAGAGCTGTGAAGTAAGTTACATTCTCGCTAGACCTTTCCTATGCTCCAAGGGTGTCTCTAGTAATAGTTGGTGGGAAATGCAGATCGTTAATTATGCCTACCAATTTGAATATTAAAATAATTCTCTTAATTTTGACACAGTAACACAATTTCTACCAGAAACTGGAATTTAAACAAAATCAATCAACTGCGATTTATGAAATATATCTGTACATTTATTAATTAAAATAGAAGGTTGATAAAGATTGCAGATATGTATTTACACAAATCACAAGTTGGAAATTGTACGGTCTGAATGACTTTGTTCATCATTTTGGCCATTGGTGACTTCTGGATCTTGTTTCTTCAAAGTAATGAGTACTTATCTAATTCAGATCCTTTCAGCGCAGACACTCGTCATACATCAGGTGTTTATGTCAAAGATACGTAAATCACATAGACAGGTAGCCACAATGCTATTATTCGGTGAATTGCAGAGTTGGTCCTTGAATCACACACTGTAGTCCGGTTATGTTACTTATCAGAAGCTTTTGTTGTGACTCGGATAAGAACCTGAAACATAAGCACATATTACGGTATCTGTTTCCTATCACCAAAACGATCCTCCGATGATAACGGGCCCCTATTGATCAGAATCCTCATTTAGTCCTGAGGGCATGGCCATGTCAATCAAAGAAGTACGTCGTACAATCAATAAAATACACCGTTAGACTATAGACATCGTTTACACATTTTTTCTGAATTCTGTCTTGATTACTTCCCTTTGGTCCTATGTCATGTCAAAAGTGGTTTCACTTTAAAGCTATTACATCAACGAAATTTTAAACTGAACGAAGGAAAATAAGGAAGTGCAGAAGCAGTGGAAGAAGAAAAAGAGAAAATAGAAGAAGACGATCTCTTTGGCACCCAGCATTTAAAAGCTAAGCCCTGAAAATGTAAGCTCTTATAGCTAGTATTCCGCAGTCCTGGCAAGAATTTCTAGCTGCGTCATGCTGTTCAGGATTGATCAGGTTATATTAAGTTTGGAAACCAATTTCAGTTATCAGCACAGGTTTACAGTACCAAGATTAAAATTTCAGCAGGTAATACATAACACCAAAATGATTGTAACCCAAAGATTAATACACGTTTAACATACCCTTCAGACACAGTATTAGGATCACGTATGATAGTTGCTCACAAGCAGGTCAGCTTTGCTTTTCTCAACTATGGGCTGTGACTATGTAGCTTCGACAAGCGTGTGTCAGTCCGTTGAGCGTCTTTTCAACTACGAGTCCAGAATTGAATCTGGGCTAGCTTATATACCCAATCTTTATCAAACCCTTGATTTCTCGGAGGTCCGCACCTGAGTTCATATGTAACTTTCGTGAGATTTCAATGCTGTTGTTCGAAATTGATTCATGTGTTTCCTTCAGCTGGGGTTTGTGTATAAATATATATATATATATAATATATATAGATATAAATATATATAATATATATATATAATTTATATATATATATATATATATATATATGTGGTAGATTTTTAGAGGACTCAGTGTTACTAAAGTAGATCTCAAAAGCTCCCGAGTTGTTGACCCCTGGTATAGAACACTGAGTCACTACTACAGCTGGTAGTCTACATCAAAGCATTCATGTGTTCCTTCAGCTGGGGTTTGTGTAACAATTTCTTTCACATGATGAAGTTGCCGCCACAAACCCAACTTCAAAATAGTTGCCTCTTACGACATGTTAAAGAGAGCGCGATGAGCCTATTCTTTCATTGTCTCGACATATATCCCTGGAATTATAAGGTACATGCTTTGTTAATTCTCCTGTTTTGCCCAATAGCTCAAAAAGGATAATGATGAGACAATAACAACATTGATAGGACAGGAGGATTCTTATTTTCTTTTTCCAAGAAAAAAAGAATCTTCCACTAAAATGTCAAATCAGTCCTATTGAATGGCTCTGAAACATGGGGAAAAACAAACCCAACAACCAAAAAACTACAGACTTTCATAAACGGGCATTGGTATGTGAGAGGTTATTGATGTTACTACACTAAGGGTAAACAAAGTGAGGTCCAGCTGTGTAAGTTCCCTGAGTCTAATTGATGATGATGATGTCAGAGTCCCTATCCGCTACTACTCTAAGATCTCACTCTGTGATGTTGTGTGGCAAGTGTCTAGGGTAATGTATCTATGGTGATGTATGAACAATGTCAAACATAACTTTAACTCAATAAAAGTGAAGTAAGTAAGACTGTTGGTAAAGTTATATTAATATATTACAATTTTTTATTTTCCTGTACCTCAATTCTTTTGGGACAGGAATGTTTTCAAATTAAGAAAATTTTATTTACAACGTATAAATAAATAAAGAGGACCCTTTGTCCATAACTGGTATATTAAAGTGTCACTGTATGTGTATCCCACAGTCTGATTTAATACTTTCTATAACAAATAGTCAATTATGTGAGGGTCTGTTGGTATCATCACGCCCACAGGAATTTCTGTTCTGGTTGTGGAAATTGTTAAAAAAAATTTTTTTTGGGGGGTTAAGATATCATATGCCCATTTAAAGGGACTTGACCTGACAGCCTGTCTGAGGTGGATGACTGTAGACTATGCAAGGTCAACACAAGAGTTGTCTTCTGACCACAGGTGCAGCATGCAGCTTTACTGAGGCTTCAATGTACACAAGGTCTGCCTGCACCAGGTTTCCTGCCACCACTAAGTAATAGGCAATATAACCCTGAAAAGGAAGGATATTCCCTCCCTTTTATATGCTGGCTATAACAATTCCACAACTAATCAATACTAAGATTATCTGGGGTCAGTCACGTGTGCGAACCATTTGCACCAGACCATATTTTCTTTGACTTCACTCCGTCCTGTGTTTACATTCTTCTTCCCATATGGCTGCAACGCTCCTGTCAACACACTAAGCATTAATTGTCAAAACTCCCTAAAAATCCAGCTGGGGTATTACAATTTTCTAACTTGTGAAAATGTTCACAGCCAACAATTGGTCAGAGCTCAAGCTTGATTGGAATTTGGAAAAACCCTCTACTAATATTTATATGACTCTTTAATCTGCCATTCAGATAAAGGCCATATTCACCAGCTGTTTTCTCAGCCCAACGGCAATAGGTGATATAATATATAATAAATATGGGGAAATGACTTCCTGCATCAAGAATCAATTCGCCCTTTAGCATTCGCTATAATATATGTGATCCCAATTCAATGTCCGTACAATACTTCCAATTGGACTGTATAGGGTCGGTCAACTACCACTGTCACCGGTGCCCTTATAATGCTACTTAATAGCCGTATTGTGAAGCGAGCTGATCATTTTCCCAATTGCTCAAACGTCCGCTCCCAACTCTTCTAAGGTTAACATTTAGTTTCGGTTTCAAGGTTGGCCGATTAACCTCAGTGCTAATTTCAGCCAGTTCCACGAATTCCGGCGGGGGGTGTGTCGGGGTGGTCTGGACTGTGTTTATTTTTACTCTTTGTGCCATACGCAGAGTTGCCTTATTAAATGTTTTATTGGAAGACTGTTTGTGGAAAAGTGTTTCCCTATCCACTATATCTACCTTCTCCTGTTTATTTCCTTTTTTATTTTTAGGCCCATGTTTGTCACAATGCTTTGCTAGCATCTGATTATTTTTTTCTTTCCAACGTGTGGAATGTACTTTGCTACACTGGTCACAGGCCTCCACAAATTTTGCAATGTCTGCAGCTACGCCTGGCCAGAAATATTTCACAGATGTCCTTTGACGGGTGGTACCCATCTTCTGATGTCCACCGTCTGGTACAATATGTGCTTGTTTCATAGCCTTTTCCCTATAACTCCATGGCAATACTAACTGTCCATATCCTTTGGGTCCTGCTCCAGCCTTCCTGTAGAGCAGTCCCTCCTTCAAATAGAATTCTCTTTTTCTAGGGATTTTATGGCTGTTTGGCAATTTGCCAAAGCAAGGTTTCAATGATTTGTCTTTTGCCTGGGCCTTTTTCATCTGTTTAGGATGAATAGTTAGTGGTGGTTCCTCCTCCTTACTAAGGGTCGACCTGACATGGAGCGTTTCCATAATCACAGGTTGTATAGGGCTCCCTAGAAACACATATTTTTTTCCTAACACCAGTGGGTAATTAGGATCCTTACACACTGCTGCACTAATCACTCCGTCCACGTATCTAGTTTTGACATTTATCCTGGCTACGGGAAGTGTCATGGTTGCTACTTCCTTGGTTGCCCCTTGTATCTCCACTGTTTCTGTGGTATATTGATCTGGGTGCACCAGGTGAGAACTCACGACTGAGTCAAAATCCAATCCAGTATCATAAAGGCACTTAATAGTGGCCCCATTTCATATTACTTCTTCCCATACAGGGGGATGATGAGGTTCCTGCTGTCCAGTAGGTTGTAACGCTAAGACTTTGTAAATAACACTCAACATTCCAGTCAAAGACCCCAGAAGCATTCAACTGTCCATATTTCGCTGTTAAAGTAACTAGTAACAAAGACAACAATTCTCAAGTAGGCCAGTGTAACTATTTCCCTCTGTCACCTGTTCGGAATGTCTCCGTCTCTATTACCCTTCAACAACGTCATGTGACATACTTTCCTCGGATCATTTTGTCGGATCCAATGACCAACTAACGTGATGGAAATAATCATATGCGATCGCCAAGCACCCGTTAAGGGATTACCTTTAACGTTCTGTCAAATTAGCCTTTCCAAAGCTGGGTAAACAAAGAAGAATGCTAACCTACTTTCACCGCAGCGAAAGACGCAAATTTAAAAAAGGGATTGAAACCCCGAAACAAGAATACCCGGTGTGTCTATAGACTGTCTGGAGTGGGAACAGTGCCCAGATTACGCTTTATTTCCAATTTGCTTTCAAAGTGCTGAAAGTAATATGGCTACATCAAAACTAAGTCCCTTATTTAGAAAAGAAAAAAATATGTTCCTTATTTGGGACAAACAAGTAATTAAAGGAACATTTTATAAGAGGCAGGAAATAATGCGATTAGGTGGAGCTTTTGTTGCAGAAAATTTGGGATTTCAAATAGTAGTTTATTTCGATCTTCATCCTTCCTGGTGTAAAGTCATTTCGATACTGTTCCATCGCTTATTTCGCTTTTCGCTACCTATAGAGCTGGAGTCGGCAATTGGTCGATCTGAATCTACCGGTAGTTCCCATTGGATGATTTGGTAGATCTTTAACGTATTTGTGGGGGAGAGGGGGGGGAACTAGACTTTTCCCGCCAGTATTTAAAATCGAGGTGTCCCCGGGATCAAAGGTTCTTTTCCGCATTCCCAATGAAAACTCTCGAGCTGGTTACTAAAACATATTCGTGAACTCAGTGAGACAGAAACGCGATCTTTTCTTTGTAAGGTTCTGATCAGCCCATTGTTCTTCATCTTAACCGGTTCATCATCCTCCCGCCACGCTTAAAATCACACACACACACACACACACACACACACACACACACACACACACACACACACACACACACACACACACACACACACACACACACACACACAAACACTCACACACACACAGACAGACACACACACACACACGCACACACACACACACATTTGGTGAGAACGAAGTTCGATAGAAAATAATAAATGTAGTTTCCAGCGATGGAGAAGATAACTGGTGAACAAGTTGTAGGGATGGTACAGGACAAGACACAGGTAGTTAACAGCACAGTTCTAGATGGTTGCTATAGAAGAGAGCTGTGAAGTAAGTTACATTTTCGCTAGACCTTTCCTATGCTCCAAGGGTGTGTCTAGTAATAGTTGGTGTGAAATGCAGATCGCTAATTATGCCTGCCAATTTAAATATTAAATAATTCTCTTAATTTTGACACAGTAACACAATTTCTACAAGAAACTGGAATTGAAACAAAATCAATCAACTGCGATTTATGAAATATATCTGTACATTTATTAATTATAATAGAAGTTTGATAAAGATTGCAGATATGTATTTACACAAATCACAAGTTGGAAATTGTACGGTCTGAATGACTTTGTTCATCATTTTGGCCATTGGTGACTTCTGGATCTTGTTTCTTCAAAGTAATGAGTACTTATCTAATTCAGATCCTTTCAGCGCAGACACTCGTCATACATCAGGTGTTTATGTCAAAGATACGTAAATCACATAGACAGGTAGCCACAATGCTATTATTAGGTGAATTGCAGAGTTGGTCCTTGAATCACACACTGTAGTCCTGTTATGTTACTTATCAGAAGCTTTTGTTATGACTCTCTCGGATAAGAACCTGAAACATAAGCACATATTACGGTATCTATTTCCTATCACCAAAACGATCCTCCGATGATAACGGGCCACTATTGATCAGAATCCTCATTTAGTCCTGAGGACGTGGTCATGTCAATCAAAGAAGTACGCCGTACAATCAATAAAATACACAGTTAGACTATAGACATTGTGACGTACGTCTAGTTTGACAAGTGAATTCTCCCTGATATGATGGATGATGTAAGGGACCCTTAGCTTTTCATAACATTAGAACCCCTGAACATTTGTTGTAACTTTTCGTTTGCCAGAACGCATTCCACCGGGACTCATGTAGGATACAGCGACGAGATCAAAGAGACAGACCGAGGGATCTTAGGGGAGACTATCGGCGTTATCAAAGACAGTAGTTTTCCCTGATACGAGACGCAGTTGCTTGCCGCTAATTTCGCGTCTCGGTGTCAATCGAGGAACCGAGCGAACGGGGGAAAGCGAAACGGGCAGCAGCGAGCGGATACGAAGACCAGGGGGCGGCTTCTTCTCTTGATTTGGCGGTCAGATCCCCAAAAGTTCGTGAGATCAAATAAGTTGTCAAGTTTATCATGTCCCACTCAACTTACATTTCATTTTAGCTAAATAGACCATGTAGAACTAGACACGTTATCACTCGCTGGCCATACCTTTACAGAAGCACTAGCTTTATTGAAATCTTGTTATAGATTTTCCCCTGGATTTTATATATATTTGCAGTGATTTCTAATTCTGTGCAAAGCGGTAAAATATATATTGTGTAAAGTGATCAGTGGTCTAGTCATTCTATTTCAAGGGATTTTGTGTTAATTTAAATCTATTTAATTAAACCATCTCAAGAGTTCCAGTTTTAAATATAATGATCTATCTATTATATTATTTCAAAAGATAATAGATGCTTAAATTAACTTTTAAAGTCGCGAAGGAATTTATAATTAATAAATTCAGTTAAGTCCTAGTTTTATAGATGTGTGTTTTTAACCACTAGAACTCGCGCAGTGTTTATTAAATACATAATTAAATACTCGAGTGTATTATAGGCTTAACGGGAAATTCATCGCGCTTTAGAAGGTTATTTGTTTTCGGTATATTACATGTCTTTTTTTTCTTTCATACAGAGTGATCGTAACCTGTGCGATCCCAGCATTAAGAAAGCAATAAAGAAATCAATCTAAGCAAAGCAAAGCATAAACAGTGTGTAGAGTTCCCCTGACGCAGAACTTGTTGAGACTGTGTACATTTTTAATCTTTGAGGCGATTCTATGTTTGGAATTCCGCTATCTAACTTATAGCAAAGAAAGCACACCCAAAGACAAATTTAACGCACCATCAAACAACTTAAGTCGTAACGGGAAGAAGAACACTGGCCCGAGCTTTGTTAGTTTACTGACACAGAGAGATAATTCATAATTTCCTGAACAGTGATGTGACTAGTTTTCTCACTGGACTTAAACCATACCTCACGGATAAAGTGTACCAGCACGCGTAAGAATTTTATTATCCGCGGCATAGTCAAATAGACCACACCATCCTCACCCCGGTATCAGAGACCGTGCCCTCCCATAGAAACTGTTATTAAGAAAAGAGACACAACTACAGATTCATTTTCCAGCGATTTCGGGATCCTTTTATGTGCTGACCGCCTACCCGATAATCTGGGGCTAGAACTTGAACAAACACTCATACATTTAGTTGAGGTGTAACTGCTGTTGTGTTATTCTATGGAGTGCAAGATTTTTTCACAATCGGTAAGTGAGAGCAAGATGAGTGAAGGCCTTTGCTAGCGCGTGTATGAATGACAGGAAATTAATTCTTTTGTGTGACCATTTTGTTAACTTGCTTACCTGGTAACATATATCTTTTCTGTATACCCTACATTGTTCCTTTAAGTGGGATAGTTGATAATTTGTTAACTCTGTTTAAAACCACCTCCTTTCCATTTGCTTAGTAAAGGGAAGAACAGCTGGGAAGAACAGGTTTTTTTTTTTCTATCACTTATACCTAACTTGGTAACACCTCTTTCAGAGTAATTAACTTTACTGTTAGGTTAACGTACCCGTGTTCCTGATATTATCTATCTCTGGACTGGGTTTGTCTTTGTCTAATGAGCGGGAAGGGCTTAGTCGATACCAATCTTCTTCACCCCCTCCCAAACTTGTTATTTGCATTTGTGTACTTATGATAATTTATGTAATATCTGATATTTTTAGTAATTGATGTTTAAAGTGAATAAAATCACCTAAACTCATTTAGTTCTGTGTGTTGGATATACCCAAAGCCCAACTTTTCCCCTATTCGTTTAATATAGTTTGTATCAACGTCGTGTGTGTGTTTGAAAACACCGAATCGGTGAGCGCGCAGATGCGAGTCTGGAAAACTGGCAAATAATTGTTTGACCAGGAGAGTGAAAGAGAAGATTGAGAGACACGATTTGTCGTAAATAAGTCTGTCTTTACTCTCCTCCAGCACGCTGTGAAGTAACTATTAAATCTCTACATTTTCTATCACTGAGCTTTCCATCATCATTTTCCACTCTAAACCGGACCACTATTTCTACGACTCTTTTCTCTCAAAATAAATTTACGACAATATTTGGCCGGCTCGTCTGGGATAATTTTGAGATACATTTGATGCACACATATTTGTGGGCTGGTTCTGGGATCTTGAGCTACATTTGAGGCAATCGCATAGCCGGGTTAAAGATATTTTGAGTCTGATTTAGTTTGGGTCTAACTAGGTAGAGTGTGAATGATTTGTCTTTGTGAATTAGGGAAATAAATAAATAATTACACCCCTAGACAAACGTTCTTTAAGTATTTGGGTTGTCCACACAGCATATTTACAGGTTGTTTTCTCTCCACAGCAGTAGAAAGTACAGATAAACAAATATATTTGCTATTTTATTATCCTCTGGCGGAGATAATTATATTTCTTTCTTTATAAAAGTTGCTGGGATTGCGTGATTGTTTTACAGTCACTAAGGTTTTTGAAGTCAAAAAGAGTTGAGCTTAGCTAAAGACGGATTGTTCTGATTTTTAAAAATTAAGTTAACAACGTCTCATCTCAATAATTGACTTTAGGGACGGAGTTTGTTGTCAGAGATTTAAAATTTAGGGGAAATTTTTTTTTCCTTTTAAATTGTTTTAATTTAAATTTTTTCTCTACTGTTAGTAAAAGTAGATTCTTTTCCAGTGTAACTTACCATTTAGTGGCATAGTCGCTTGCGTTTAGAGCCTTAATTGCCAGATAATAGCAGCGATAAGTTTGCACAGTACAGGTAGGAGGTAACACAGGTAAACTTATATTTGTGTTTTTTTTTCTCGTAGCGGTTCAGAGTTCCTCCCTTTCGCGTTTCTTCTTACTAGTTCTCTAAGCATACTTCATCTTATTCTTTAACAATGGCAGAGAGGATAAAGATGAGGTCCATCTTGAGGCTGGAAGCGAAAGAGGCAGGATTAGATGCAGAAGCTGCAAACGCGTTTATTAACCAGGAATTGGAAATATATGACGCGGAGCAACAGAGAGCCGAAGCTGAGAGGAAGGCGGAGCAACAGAGAGCAGAAGCTGAGAGGAAGGAAGAGAAAGAAAGAACAGAGAGGAGAGAAGCCCAGGAGAGGGCAGATAAGAAAGAAGCGGAAGAACGTCTTTTGGAACAGAAGAAAATTGAAGCAGAGATGGAAACTCGCAGAGAGAGAGAGAGAGAGACAAGGAAAGACAGCATCAACTGGCGCTTAAGGCTCTAGAGAGTCGGGGCGCCTCTACTTCGACTAACGGAGAGCCGTCTTCGCCCCAGTCTCAATCAATGGACCTCTCCAGTACTCAATCTGCCCAATTAACTGCTATGTCGTTTTCTTTAGAATCTTTTCCTAGCCCTAACGAAAAAATTGACAGCTACCTAGAAAAATTCGAGAGACTCGCGAATCTTTATGGGTTAGAGAGTACCCGCTGGGCGCTCAAACTTTCAACGTCACTGAAAGGCAATGCTTATGACGTGTACACAAAGCTGGGACCGAATCAACATGATTACGACATGTTGAAAAAGGCCTTACTACAGCAGTTTGAGATGACTGCCCGAAAGTTTCTGCAGTTGTTCAGAAACAGCCGAAAAGAGAGCACGGAAACATTTCCCCAGTTCTCTTCACGTCTCACGGGTTATCTGACAAAGTGCATTGAATTATCTGACCTACCTCTTTCATATGAGGGACTCCTCGAACTTGTTCTTGTGGAGCAGATAAAATCCACTTTGTCGAATGAAACACGTAGATTTTTGGCTGAACAGGGGGCAGTCAGGCTTGAAGACATACTCAATAAAGCCGAACGCTATAGCAATGCAATGGCCGAACTTCCCAGCACTAAACGTAAACCCACCGATGAGCCATCTCGAAAAACAGAATCTAGAACAGGCATCCTATTCTTCCACTTCCTCTCAACATTATAACCAACGAGATAACAATACCCAGAAACCTCCCCAGGAAAAAATCGAAATTCTACAAAACCCGATACCCCCCCAACAACATTTCTGATCAACCCAACAAGCCTACGTGGCAGCGCGGCCACCAAGGTCAAGGAAAAGGGAAGACCCCTACACCAGGAACGTCTGATCAGGGCAAACAAACCGGTGCAAACCGCATTGGATGTTTGCATACAGCCTCGAAAGGTAGAGTCAATGTCAGTGATTCTCAACCTGAGGGGGACCGACCCTCAACTCGAGGAACTGTAATTTTAAACGGTACCTCTACTACTTGTCTTTTTGACACTGGATTAAGTTTTGATTGTATTGTCGCTAGGCACCTAGTCAAACCCGGTCAGGAGACAGAGGAAACCGTCAAACTTAGTGGAGTTTTCAGGAGTGATGCACCCAGGACGCTTCCTATCGCACTGGTAGAAATACACTCTGACTTTGTCAGAGGAGTTATTAAAGCGGCCATAATGGATGATCCGATCTACCCAGTTATCCTGGGATGTAGATATGTGTTCATTGGGAGACCTAAGGAGCCGATTGTGGCAGCGGTAACCACAAGAGGGCAAGCCAAGAAGGAGAGGGAGCCTGCGCCAAACTTGTTGCCGAATGAACTGAAGGAGGCGCAACAAAAGGACCCTACTCTGGCGCCCTGCTTTAAAAAAACTGCCCATGGCTAAGGACCCCAGACACAACGGAGACATCTTTTCTAAGGATGGTGTATTGTATCGTAGAACGGGCAACCCGGACACGGGGAATAACCAGCTCCTAGTACCGACGCAGTACAGAAACCAGATCTTAGAAATGGGGCACTCTCTTCCCTTTAGCGGACACATGGGACAAAACGCCACTATTCAGCGAATAAAAAACCACTATTGGTGGCCAGGAATGAACTCTGACATTGTCAGGTATGTGAAATCCTGCGCCCAGTGCCAACGGGTAGCACCCAAGCACTTGACACCCCCAGTACCTATGGGGCAAATGCCAATAGTAGGGACTCCATTTGAACGGGTTGCTGTCGACATTATTGGTCCTCTGGAAAAGACCAAAAGAAGGAACAGGTTCATCCTGACCTTAGTTGACACTTGCACTATGTGGGCCGAAGCCGTACCGCTACCATGCACTAATTCCAAGCATGTCGCAGAAGCCCTTGTGCAAATTTTTACACGGTTGGGATTCCCTCAACAAGTTTTGACGGACAATGGATCCCAATTCCGTAGCCTGTTAATGGAGGAGATCTTTAAGATCTTGAGGGCCAAACATATCCACACAAGTCCCTACCATCCGGCCGGAAATGGGCTCGTGGAACGTTTTAACGGTACCCTCACCATGATGTTACGTAAGCTGGGTCAGGAGAAACCGGAAGACTGGGACCAATATATATCGGCTGCCTTATTCGCCTACCGAGAGGTACCCCAAGCGTCTACGGGTTTTGCGCCAGCTACACTTTTATTTGGCAGACCTATTAAGGGGCCACTAGAAGCCTTACTTCGGTCCCTGACAGACCAGAAGGCTGACGAGACAGTCGTCTCTGCAAGCAAGTATGTATCTGAGCTTAAGGAAAGGCTAAAGCTAGGATGGGATCTAGCTACTACCAACCTTAAGAAAGCCCGCGCTAAAATTACTAAAAGATACAACAAAGCTGCAAAAGAGAGAGAACTACAACCAGGGGAGAAAGTCCTATTGCTACTTCCAACCGGAAGCAATAAACTTCGCATCGGATGGCAAGGACCGTTTACCGTCCTTAAAAAGATCTCACGTACCAACTACAAGATCTCCATCAAAGGAAAGGAGAAGGTCTTCCACATAAATCTGCTAAAGAAATATTTGGAAAGACCGGTGCCATCCTCCGAGCATCTCCTGGCTGTCGCCATAGCAACGGAAGACGAGGAAGATGATGATGGTTGCATGGAGTATCCACTGCAACCCACAGAATCCTTTAAAGATGTCAAGTTCGGCGACAATCTCTCACCAGAACAACAAACAGAAACTAGGGCTCTACTAAAACAGTACAGTGCAGTTTTAACGGATGTACCTGGTCGAACAAATCTCATTGAATTTGATATGAAATTAACAAACGAGACCCCTGTTCAAACCAGAGTTTACCCCATCCCGTACGCTAAAGCTGATGCACTTCGCGGAGAAATAGACAAGCTGCGTCAGGCAGGAATTATCAGTGAGTCTACATCTCCTTACAGCTCGAGCGTAGTGCTGTTGCAGAAGCCCAATAAGGAAGTTCGGCTGTGCATTGATTACAGGTTGCTAAACGCTGTAACGGAATTCCAGCCCGAACCTCTCCAAACTGTTTCTGAGTTGTTCACCAAGCTCAGCAAAGCAAAGATCTTCTCCAAGATTGACCTCAGCAAAGTTTAGCAAATACCAGTCAAGGAGGAAATTAAACCTTTGTTAGCTTTCAGCACTAGTGAAGGACATTACACATTTAACGTGATGCCGTTCGGTTTGCATAACGCACCAGGAGTGTTCACCAGGATGATGAGGAAGCTTCTAGAACCTTTGCAAAGTCCCCATATCCATAATTTCATGGATGACATCTTAATTGCATCGGAAACCTATGAAGAACATATTGCTACGGTTGCTATGCTCCTCAGGAGACTACAGGAAACGGGTCTCACAGCCAGACCTAGCAAATGTCTCATCGGGTTTGAACAGTTAGACTTCCTGGGGCACACTATTTCTCACGGATGCAGTTGGCCTATTAAGAAGAACGTGGAGAAAATAGTGGCAGCAAAAAGACCCCGAACGAAGAAAGACGTACATTCCTTCATATCGCTATGTGCATACTATCAGAAGTACATCCAGAACTTCAACGGACTGACGGCACCTCTGACTGACCTCACAAAGAAAGGTTGTCCTGATAAGGTCATATGGGATCAAAAGTGCGAACACGCGTATAACACTTTGAAAGGACAGTTGTCTGCATACCCCATTTTGAGGTTGCCTGACCTCAAGAAACCTTTTGTACTGAGAGTCGACGCGTCAGGTCAGGGCATCGGGTCAACACTGCTTCAAGCCGATGACAGTGACCTGAACATGCTATTTCCAGTTGCCTATGGCAGTCGGAAATTAAATAAAGCGGAACGGAACTACAGCGTAGTTGAAAGGGAATGTCTTGCTTTGATTGACGGTATCAGACGCCATCATGAGTTTCTTTATGGTACATCGTTCACGGTGCAAACAGACCACGCTCCGTTAGCATTTCTTGGTGCCAATAAAGAATTTAACGCTAGGATCATGCGTTGGGCCCTCCTTCTAAGCGTATATTCTTTCAAAGTGGAATATATTCCGGGAAGACAGAATGTCGGGGCTGATTTCCTGAGTAGAAACTGGTCTACAGAGGAAGAAGAGCAAACTGAAGATACCACTCATCCTAAAATCACCAATCAGGTCACCTCCATTGTCAAAAAATGAAAACATGAAAAATGGTTTCATGTCTAAAAGTGGGGACGATTGTGACGTACGTCTAGTTTGACAAGTGAATTCTCCCTGATATGATGGATGATTTAAAGGGACCCTTAGCTTTTCATAACATTAGAACCCCTGAACATTTGTTGTAACTTTTCGTTTGCCAGAACGCATTCCACCGGGACTCATGTAGGATACAGCGACGAGATCAAAGAGACAGACCGAGGGATCTTAGGGGAGACTATCGGCGTTATCAAAGACAGTAGTTTTCCCTGATACGAGACGCAGTTGCTTGCCGCTAATTTCGCGTCTCGGTGTCAATCGAGGAACCGAGCGAACGGGGGAAAGCGAAACGGGCAGCAGCGAGCGGATACGAAGACCAGGGGGCGGCTTCTTCTCTTGATTTGGCGGTCAGATCCCCAAAAGTTCGTGAGATCAAATAAGTTGTCAAGTTTATCATGTCCCACTCAACTTACATTTCATTTTAGCTAAATAGACCATGTAGAACTAGACACGTTATCACTCGCTGGCCATACCTTTACAGAAGCACTAGCTTTATTGAAATCTTGTTATAGATTTTCCCCTGGATTTTATATATATATTTGCAGTGATTTCTAATTCTGTGCAAAGCGGTAAAATATATATTGTGTAAAGTGATCAGTGGTCTAGTCATTCTATTTCAAGGGATTTTGTGTTAATTTAAATCTATTTAATTAAACCATCTCAAGAGTTCCAGTTTTAAATATAATGATCTATCTATTATATTATTTCAAAAGATAATAGATGCTTAAATTAACTTTTAAAGTCGCGAAGGAATTTATAATTAATAAATTCAGTTAAGTCCTAGTTTTATAGATGTGTGTTTTTAACCACTAGAACTCGCGCAGTGTTTATTAAATACATAATTAAATACTCGAGTGTATTATAGGCTTAACGGGAAATTCATCGCGCTTTAGAAGGTTATTTGTTTTCGGTATATTACATGTCTTTTTTTTCTTTCATACAGAGTGATCGTAACCTGTGCGATCCCAGCATTAAGAAAGCAATAAAGAAATCAATCTAAGCAAAGCAAAGCATAAATAGTGTGTAGAGTTCCCCTGACGCAGAACTTGTTGAGACTGTGTAAATTTTTAATCTTTGAGGCGATTCTATGTTTGAAATTCCGCTATCTAACTTATAGCAAAGAAAGCACACCCAAAGACAAATTTAACGCACCATCAAACAACTTAAGTCGTAACGGGAAGAAGAACAGTGGCCCGAGCTTTGTTAGTTTACTGACACAGAGAGATAATTCATAATTTCCTGAACAGTGATGTGACTAGTTTTCTCACTGGACTTAAACCATACCTCACGGATAAAGTGTACCAGCACGCGTAAGAATTTTATTATCCGCGGCATAGTCAAATAGACCACACCATCCTCACCCCGGTATCAGAGACCGTGCCCTCCCATAGAAACTGTTATTAGGAAAAGAGACACAACTACAGATTCATTTTCCAGCGATTTCGGGATCCTTTTATGTGCTGACCGCCTACCCGATAATCTGGGGCTAGAACTTGAACAAACACTCATACATTTAGTTGAGGTGTAACTGCTGTTGTGTTATTCTATGGAGTGCAAGATTTTTTCACAATCGGTAAGTGAGAGCAAGATGAGTGAAGGCCTTTGCTAGCGCGTGTATGAATGACAGGAAATTAATTCTTTTGTGTGACCATTTTGTTAACTTGCTTACCTGGTAACATATATCTTTTCTGTATACCCTACATTGTTCCTTTAAGTGGGATAGTTGATAATTTGTTAACTCTGTTTAAAACCACCTCCTTTCCATTTGCTTAGTAAAGGGAAGAACAGCTGGAAAGAACAGGTTTTTTTTTCTATCACTTATACCTAACTTGGTAACACCTCTTTCAGAGTAATTAACTTTACTGTTAGGTTAACGTACCCGTGTTTCTGATATTATCTATCTCTGGACTGGGTTTGTCTTTGTCTAATGAGCGGGAAGGGCTTAGTCGATACCAATCTTCTTCACCCCCTCCCAAACTTGTTATTTGCATTTGTGTACTTATGATAATTTATGTAATATCTGATATTTTTAGTAATTGATGTTTAAAGTGAATAAAATCACCTAAACTCATTTAGTTCTGTGTGTTGGATATACCCAAAGCCCAACTTTTCCCCTATTCGTTTAATATAGTTTGTATCAACGTCGTGTGTGTGTTTGAAAACACCGAATCGGTGAGCGCGCAGATGCGAGTCTGGAAAACTGGCAAATAATTGTTTGACCAGGAGAGTGAAAGAGAAGATTGAGAGACACGATTTGTCGTAAATAAGTCTGTCTTTACTCTCCTCCAGCACGCTGGGAAGCAACTATTAAATCTCTACATTTTCTATCACTAAGCTTTCCATCATCATTTTCCACTCTAAACCGGACCACTATTTCTACGACTCTTTTCTCTCAAAATAAATTTACGACAGACATCGTTTACACATTTTTTCTGAATTATGTCTTGAATACTTCCCTTTGGTCCTATGTCATGTCAAAAGTGGTTTCACTTTAAAGATATTACATCAACGAAATTTTAAACTGAACGAAGGAAAATAAGGAAGTGCAGAAGCAGTGGAAGAAGAAAAAGAGAAAATAGAAGAAGACGAACTCTTTGGCATCCAGCATTTAAAAGCTAAGCCCTGATAATGTAAGCTCTTATAGCTAGTATTCCGCAGTCCTGGCAAGAATTTCTAGCTGCGTCATGCTGTTCAGGATTGTTCAGGTTATATTAAGTTTGGAAACCAATTTCAGTTATCAGCACAGGTTTACAGTACCAAGATTTACATTTCAGCAGGTAATTCATCAGTTATTTACATAACACCAAAATGCTTGTAACCCAAAGATTAATACACGTTTAACATACCCCTCAGATACAGTATTGGGATCACGTATGATAGTCTGCTCACAAGCAGGTCAGCTTTGCTTTTCTTAACTATGGGCTGTGACTATGTAGCTTCGAAAAGCGTGTGTCAGTCCGGTGAGCGTCTTTTCAACTACGAGTCCAGAATTGAATCTGGGCTAGCTTATATACCCAATCTTTATCAAACCCTTGATTTCTCGGAGGTCCGCACCTGAGTTCATATGTAACTTTCGTGAGATTTCAATGCTGTTGTTCGAAATTGCCGACAAAATAATGATTTCCTCATCAAATACCAAAGATAATGATTTTCCACTGCTATAATTACATGTATGTGTAGGTGCTGTTCAAATCCGAAAAATGCATTTTCCGTTCGGTGTGCGATTCATAGTTTATCATAACGACACTGATTTATGTGGCAGTTCCAGGTGGCTTGTCCGCGTCGCTACAATATTATATATATATGTGGTAGATCTTTAGAGGACTCAGTGTTACTAAAGTAGATCTCAAAAGCTCCCGAGTTGTTGACCCCTGGTATAGAACACTGGGGCACTACTACAGCTGGTAGTCTACATCAAAGCATTCATGTGTTCCTTCAGCTGGGGTTTGTGTAACAATTTCTTTCACATGATGAAGTTGCCGCCACAAACCCAACTTCAAAATAGTTGTCTCTTACAACATGTTAGAGAGAGCGCGATGAGCCAATTCTTTCATTGTCTCAACATATATCCCTGGAATTATAAGGTACATGGTATATTAATTCTCCTGTTTTGCACAATAGCCCAAAAATGATAATGATGAAACAAAATCAACATTGATAGGACAGGAGGATACTTATTTTCTTTTTCCTAGAAAAAGAGAATCTTCCACTGAAATGTCAAATCAGTCCTATTGAATGACTCTGAAACATGAAGAAAAACAAACCCAACAACCAAAAAGCAACAGACTTTCATAAATGGGCGCTTGCATAGAATAGAAGTGGTGTGATAAAGTCACCAATGTGTAACTGATGACAAGAATGAGTGCCAGTGGAACAAGAGAAGAGAAGAGAAGAAGACGTTAGAGATGGATTGGACACACACTGAGGAGACCTGTTGGTAGTTTTGCAGCTTGTTCCTTGTTCTGGGGTCCCCGGGGAGGGAGAGGCAGAAGTAAACCAGAGGGCGCACGGAGAAGAGGGCTGGAGACGGAAGTGAAAATGACGAGGAAAATGTGGAAAGAACTTGAGCTGATGGCACGTGACAGGTGGCCTTTCCGTCCATGGAGCAGGAGATGAGAGAAGACATTGCAGATGTAAAAGTACGAGTAACAAAGTGAAGATGGTACTACTTCTTCACATTTCAACTCCCCTTGAGCATATTCCTCCGACAAACGTATGCCAAGTCTTTCTACTCCGTGTCATCAGCTCAAAGTCTTTCCATATCTTCTTCAGCACCTTCATGCATGCCACCAGTTCTCTTCGCCATATTCTCTTTGCTTTCTCTACCTCTCCTACCCTAGAGATTCCAGAACAAGGACTGCCTTATAATGCTATCAACAGGTCTTTTTCAACATGTGTCCTGTGCATTTTCAGCGTCTTCTTCTCAGATAATGATACTGGATAATTGCATAATTCACGCTGTTCTATAAACCTTTTTTCATTCTTTTCAGCAGAGCTTCAACAAAAACACGTCAAACCTAGAAATCCTGTGCCACGTTTTCAAGGTCTTTCTGTGTCTTCCTTATCCCCGTCATCTGTAAGTTTAAATCCCTTATCCGCGTGTTTTTTTTTCTCCCATTATTTCTCCTTCCCTGTGGATTCCAGAAAATAACTGCCATGTAATGCTATCATTTAATTTTTTTTTTCTCAATGTTTTACCTGTCCAACACCAACCTTCTCTCCTTACATCTTGTTCAGTTAGTCTTTGTCTGCTTCTTTTAGTCAGTTCGTCTCAAGGAGGTTTGCGGTACACTATGTTCTGCGCCTTGCAACCCAGTGCATTCGTCTTCAGTATGCTATTTATTTGTGACTGCTTCCCGAGCCTTTCGTTTTCCGTGAATTTCCTGCAAGGCAGCAGTTGCTTGTCATCAGAGTTGTCTCTCCTAGGAAAGTGTTTTTTTCGGACTAAGGAGTTTTTTTTTGGTCAGTTCTGCATTGGTAATCTTGTCTTGCCATTTCAATTCTATGCAGTGCAGGCACCCATTTAGGAACGTGTGTATTTTTTCTGGTTATTCTTTTTGTTGTTTTCCAACAGAGTGCTTTCTTGAACAGTTGGGTAGGCGAAACTGAGGCATACTCAAAAACACTTGAAAAATAATATATATGGAATTAACGTAGAAAAGGAAAACACGGAAAGTGACAGAGATTGAGAGAGAGAGAGAGAGAGAGAGAGAGAGAGAGAGAGAGAGAGAGAGAGAGAGAGAGAGAGGAGAAAGAGAAGAAAAAGAACTGTGACAGTGTCTTAAGCGTAATAAACACAACAATATGTGCCTTTCATCGTTCATCATCGTCTATTTTTACTGTTATTACAGATGTCTAGACATCAGCTTTAATGATTTTTCAACGGTCAACCTTTACAGAGATTTAAACCCAGAATTTTGTTGACGCTAATGTTACAGGCATCCTGTATTCCTTGGTTTGACACATTCTAAAAAAAAAGTCCCAAATTAGCAAGGAACTGACAGTTAAAATGGAAAATACATGAAGGGTAAAAAGTTTCTGATTACATAAAAACGCTTCAAACTTTAAAAAGAAATAGAAGACTGCCTCATTATTACATTGTCCGTGCTCATCAATCAAGTTTACGCTGGACTGGTGCAGTCTTTTGATCAAATATCATACACAAAGGTATCTTTTTTTTAGTTTGGTTTGCAAATACGCAGAGCCAAGACAAACATTGTGATAATAGGTGCGACTAATGATTGCCAGATTGCAATGGGAGATACATTCCTTCAAGGTGTAGAATCTTAAATATATCTTGGCAGCAATATATGCAAGGTTAAATAATTTGGTTTAGTTTTTGGTCCATGCACAAGAAAACTGGTGTCTATCTTATGCACAGAATACTCAACCCCATGTGGATTATAACTAGGGTGTATAGTGTTCTTATTTAGTATATTACCTTTGTTGTTTTTCTTGTGTTGGTTCTTCTTAGCTGCAATTTTTCTGCCGTTTGTTATGGCGTTCTTTAATGTCTGTAGTGCTTACGGTGTGTCCTCTTCCATGTTCTTTAGTCTCTCTCTCTCTCTCTCTCTCTCTCTCTCTCTCTCTCTCTCTCTCTCTCTCTCTCTCTCTCTCTCTCTCTCTCTCTCCTGTTGTATTTTGAGGGGTTTATAGATTTTGGTTTACTATATCTTTTCCAATCTTATTTATTGTAATGGAAATTATCTCAAATACATCTATTGGGTGTTTTTTAAATTTTTTTCTTCCGGATTGGTCGTTTATTCTAAGCAGTTAATGATATCAAAATAAGTCTACAACATGCAAGAGGAGCTTTATTTGCTTTGAGACGTATATGATATTCAAAAGAGATAAAGTCCAATACAAAGATAAGAATTTTCAAATCAAGTATTAAAGCAGTCCTATTGTATGGTTCTGATATATGGAGAACAAAAAAAAAAAAAAAAAAGACAATCGGAAAGTTGCAGACTTTCATAAACGGTTGCTTGAAAAGAAAAGTTTTGGTTTAGTTTTGACTGTAAGGACTTTCTTTATTGCATCAGTGTTTCGATCTCCTCCCTTAGATCACACAAGGAGGATCTCAGCACAGTGTACGAACTCCTTAGCACCGTCGAGAATCCCAGGGTGTATATACAGGATTCACACATTCTATAAATAGTAAATAAATATTACACACACATAAAGGTATGTTTTCAGGCACTCGTGAGAAATAAAGAAGTAGAAAACTAGACGACAGAAAAACAACAGACGTGAATGGCTTACCGGGGAATCGAACTCAGGACCTTCCGTGCGGTACCCCCGGCTAGCTACGGAAGCGAATCACACTATCCTCCATGCCATCTAAGCACCACAAAAATAGTGCTTCGATGACAGGGGTTATTAGCGCGACCTGCAACACATAACACCGGAAATTTACCTAGAGTAATCCAGCCTATTAATAACGCAATCACTTATATTGTTCCACTATTATACAGCATAGGACAGATTACACAAGACAAAGGCCTTAATACTGCATCTAGTAAATGATAGAAGACTAAGAACAGTAAGTACAGGACAGAGGGTCATCATCATCAAATGACGAATTCTCTCCAGAACGTTGTCTCCATAACAGCTGCCCTGAACGCATCACAATTCTGGGCAAGTCGACCTGCATCACCCAAAGATAAGTTCAGACTCTCTGTGATGTCCTGGATCCACCGTCGTCTAGGTCGTCCCCTTCCCCTTTTTTCCAGGGACCATGCCTTCCATTACTAATTTTTCCAGACTATTATGTCTTTTTATATGACCGAAAAATGTCAGCTTCCTATTTGCGATGGTATTTAGGAGCCAACTTTCCTCTACATTTAGTGAGTGCAGTACTCTGTTGGTCTTTTTTTCTGTCCAGGGGACAGAGGGTAGGTTTTGGTATTGTATAAACATATAAAAAGAGACATGGTCCGCAACCAGACGATCCGTCAAGGCCTAAAATCCCATCCGCTGCAGACCCAAATAGAACAGTCCCAACTAAGATGGTTTGGCCATGTCTGCAGAATGGGAGAAGATCGGCTACCACGACAAGCATGGGAAACAAAGAGCCAGGGATCCAGACCTCCAGGACGACCCAGAGTCCGCTGGGAGGACAACATTAGACAATCTTTGAAGGACCGAGGACTAGAATGGAACCAGGCCAGGAAGAAGACAGCTGATAGAATGGTCTGGCGCTCTCTCTTCCAAACCTCTACACCTCACGGTAGAAGGGGAACGACTAAGTAAGTAAGTAAGTATAAACATATAAAGAAGGGAAACCCGAGGCCTGTAAACAGTAAATAAATATTACACATACATCCCTTCTTTGGATAGCGTAGCATTACATCTTGTCGCCTTTCTGATTTCTTCTAGGTACATAATTTGTCTAAGAAAATCAACACCCATTTAGCTGTCGTTTGCATCACCTTGTCGGCGTCTGTGATAAAAATAGCTTTTATCTTCTTCTTGCGGAGAAGCGAGTGAGTTCATTGTTTGTCCAATCAACGTGGCTATTTTTGGAATTCTCTACAGAATCTTGGATGAGATCTCACCTCTTATCTGTATGAATAGTGCGATACTGGTCTATTGTAAACGTAACTTCAAAATGCGTTCAAAGCATGGGTCCGATCTATTTTTGGCATTGGAACATACAGTACTTCACTTAATGAAATATGTGCGTGGCAACACCGTACATTTGATTACGTAGACACCTGGACTAATTCATAATTCAGACAAACATTGTCCTTCAGGGACAACAAAAATAATCAAAACAGTAACGCAACAGCAGGTGGAAATACTTTTGCCCCTGTCAAAAGTTACATTTAGGGCGTGAATAATGTACTTCAATAATAAATATGGTGTATTGCGTGTGATAAACCTGTAATACTGAAGTGCTATAGAATGCTTCACATCAATTGTATCAGTACAGGGGTGTCTGAAAACAGCGCAGACAATGGCAAGTCACAGTTGAAGTTACGTATATACAAGAGCTGATAGGTGCAATTAGGTAATTAGGCAATGAGCACTACACAACTAGTTCTTTCATTTTCAATTTTTATTTTGACTCCCTAAAGAGTGTTCGTTTGGCAGAGTGGTTAGAGGGCTGGCCTTATGCAGCAAAGGTACCAGGTTTGAAACACAGTGGAGTCATGCTCCAGTCTACACAGTTGGAGTAGATAGGTAACTGACACTGCTCTTAAGTTAGGGAAGCAAAAGGCAGCGAGGAAAGGAACTGCCCCCCCCCGCCCTTGCACCCCACTCGAAGCTGGCCGTAATATAGTTAAGTCTCCAACACTTCATTTTTTCCTGTATATTTTTCATCCATTCGTTTTGCGAATATTATTTTCATATAATTCGCAAACTTTACCTGTTTTCCTTTCTCTAAAACTGAGAATCGCGCTAGGACGATAGTACGTAGATGTCAGGGCGTCATAAGGCGTGATAAGTCGGTTCGCTGAACACAGGACGTAGCAAATCGTCTACATTCTCACCGAGCGCGCGAGCTTCTTCTCGGCATTAGTCCCGGTGAGGTGTGATACTTTACATCTGCACCGGTTAGTATCCAGACATTTGGCTGGAAAATCCCAAACTGACACGGCGCTCACTTGGGCAATGGAGTCAGGCTGTCTGGGATTTGAAACTGACACGCGTACATCGTGGTCAGTAGGTGACAGTTACGACACGCGTTAAGCGGACGTAAATGTTGGGAGTAGGGGAGATAATTTCGCTTGGCGAAATAAGTTTCGGCCCTTTGTCTGATTTTAAGATATTGGCCAAGTTTGAAACTTTAATTTCATTCTCGCTCATAGACTCCACAGTAGATAGGTCGCTCGAAAAAACAGAATAGCTGTTAGCGAAGATCTCAGTTTGTTTCGGCAATTTGTCGAACTTCTAGACTTCCAGAAATATTTTCAGCAATTTTATTCTTAAGTTGTGCGACTACCTGTAATTCTGTGGTTGAGGTAATTAATATGATAGATATATAGATTTTGTGAGTGTTAAAGTGTTAAATCGCTTAATTCATTTTAATCTATTTCTTTAGCGCAGAAGAGAAATAAAGTGGTAGGCTATTATATTTTCTAGGGAAGCATTCAGTGGAAAGCAGACTAATTAAAATTTCTAGCTTATAACGGCAATTGTAGCTATTTATAAATTTAATTTAACTGCTAATACTCAGTCGAGTGTATTTTTCTAAACTAACGTATAAACTCTAGAATCCAGCCTCATGAATGATGACGGGATACGCACGTGTTCCTAATTTATGAGGAATGCTGATTTTTAAATATAACTTACGTCACGGGAAGTTTAAATGATAAGCAAAGCTCTCTGCTTGCAAGTTTAAATGTAAGTTTTAACCAGTTCAGATTCTGTGTATTATATTATATGTGTTATTTTTCCTCCACACAGTGAAAGTTTTGGGGTGACCCTAACTTTACCAGCACCTAGTAGTAGTTTCCATACTTGTGAAGAAATAGACAGTCCTTATTTTGAACCACGTGGGTTTTCTCAAGTAACACTGATCTGACGGTGCAAGTTAGACAGAAATACTAATATCCCTATAACGGGTTTTCAAAGACTGTAATGATAAATACTGGACCTTGGAGCCAGCACTTAATTTCTTCTAGAAACTCTATATAATTTGCTGCCTGGTGGCGTGAATATTAACAATCATTTCCCGACTAGATTATATCTTGTGGACAAATCTGTGGTGTGACTAAAGTGAATCCTATACTGAGGGAAGGCACCGACCTGACATTCATCATTTTTTTTTTTAGAAACCTACGCTATTGACACTGTGCTCTGTTAACTCCCGCGCCTGGAATAATTGTTAGGTGACTTAATCAGACATTTGAACAAATTTGCATACCCAAGTAGTCGTTCCCGGAGACTCCAAGTTAAACAGGTCTTTTGGAACTGGGGACTTCTTGGCAGTAGACTGCATTTTTTGAGTCTGTGTGAAAATCTAAAATCAATGTGTTCCAAGAGGCAGCAAGCAAAGTCGTGAGTACTAGTGTGAGAAGCCATGGCGGAATGAATGAGTGTACGCTGGTTTGAGTGATATTTTTTCACTATTATATCTTTGACACCCTGTTGCTGTCCTATTTGTTTTTTTTCAATCTGCATAATTTGTTGCTAAGGCTAGAGTTCTTGTGTTTTTGTCTTAGGTTAAATCAGATTTTTTTCAAACTCTGTGCATATAATTACGAGATAAAACAAAGACAACTCTTAGACTCAAACCCTATGTATCTGTGACTCGGGCGCCAAAATCTGTTCTCTTAACGGGGCCGGGCTAAACCTAGAGTTAACACTATAACGGGGCTATCATCCTTGCAACATTCCTTGATTTTTTATGACTATGTGTATATGTATTTTCCTTGATGTACTTTCTTTGATGTTGTGAGCCGATTTTTTCCTGATATTAAAATCGCTCTTGAACTAAACAATCGTGTTTGGTCAGCTCGTTCTAGATAATATATATATCATTGTTATAGTTTTCCCACGTCTGTGTGTTTACCTGTCGTCACGTGTATGTGCGTGCCTGTGAGTGATAGAAATATACGTAATATGTATATTGGTGTAGTCTGTCTGACGCTGTAACAACTGTTGTAGAAGATAGGTGAGAGAGAGAAGAATTCTTTTCGCTTTCAGAGACAGCCACTATATCAAATCTATCATCTCACGTGTGTGGAAATTCTATTACCTTTCACTAACTCTCACTGAGTCTATCACCTATTCAAACCTATTCAGAAGGGACCAAACCTAGTCTTAATTCTCCTATCGGAAATCTACGACAAATGGGTTCTCGTCCGACGGATTTTTGAACTTAGAATAGGAAGACGAGTACGACAAATGGGTTCTCGTCCGACGGATTTTTGAACTTAGAATAGGAAGACGAGTACGACAAACGTGGACTCGTCTATCTGGATTTTGTATTTTAGATTCTTTATTCTGTAATAGAGTAAGAGTGTGATGTCTTGTGAGTTTTGTATCTTTTTTAAAATAATTACCCCCTAGACTAGCGATCTGTTTACGGGCGTGCTGACCACACAAACTAATAAGTTTTTTTTTTCCACAGCATCTTTGAATAATATACATTTTGGTTACAGGTTGATTTTGTCGGGATATATGTTAACTGCTGATTGTAATACTAAATGCTGGTAAAGTGGTGAGTGTATAACATTCACTGGGTACTGAGGCAGAACGGCGTTTGAACTAAGTTAAGGAGTGTGTTTCGGACTTTTTTGTCCAGATTAATTCCCTCCCTTACCCGATCTGACTTCAGGGGCGAACTTATAGTGGATTTTTAAAAATTAAGGGATTATTTTTCTCTTTAATTTTTGCAATATTCTTTTGCTTTTCCACTGTAGCAACTTATTTTTCAGAAGTTATCTTAACTACCATTTAGTTGGCGTAGTCGTGTTTTGCATTAAGTGCTTTATTGCCGATAATAGCAGCGATAGTTAGATTTTACTTTGGAGGAGGTATCCCAGGGTTAAGGATATCATCTTTTGAATTTTTGGTTTTTTTTTTCTCGTAAGTGGTAGGAACCAGGTTATTCTTTTTCCTATTTTCTATCTCCACGTGTCTCAGTCACTGACATAATATGGCCGAGAGGGCAAAGCTTAGACAACTCCTCAGGGACGAAGCGAGAGAGGAGGGACTGGAAGGAGAGGAAGCGAAAGCTTTTGTCAGGGACGAACTTGAGAGATATGATGCGGAGAGGAAAGCAGCTGAAGCTAAAGAGGAAAAAGAAGCAGCGGAGAGGAAAGAAGCGGAAGACCGGCTATTACAGCAGAAGAAGATGGACGAGGAAATGGAAATTCGCAGGATGCAGCATGAGGAAAGAGAGAAGGAGAAGGAGAGACAGCATGAGGAAAGAGAAAATGAGCAACGACGACAGTATGAGCTGGCGCTTAAGACTCTAGAGTTCCAAAGCCGTGGTGCTGCCTCTACCTCCAGCAATGGAGAGTCTTCTCCTCATTCTTCCTTAACTGACCCTGCTAACACTCAATCTCTTCAACTAAATGCTATGTCTTTCACTCTTGAATCTTTTCCTTGTCCAAATGAGAAGATTGACACATGGTTAGAAAAATTTGAGAAAATTGCAACTCTGTACGGGTTAGAGAGGTCGCGTTGGAATATGAAACTTTCCCAGGCCCTAAAAGGTTCTGCTTATGATGTTTATTCTAAGCTGGAAAGTAGCCAACAAGGCGACTACGATGTGTTGAAGAAAGCGTTACTGGAGCGCTTTGAAATGAACGCTCGCAAGTTTTTGCAACTGTTTCGCAACAGCCGGAAAGAGAATTCTGAAACTTTTCACCAGTTCTCATCTCGTCTTAAGGGATATCTAACAAAGTGCCTTGAGCTTTCGCAGCTCCCCTCTACCTATGAAGGTCTTGAGGAACTTGTTCTAACTGAACAAATAAAGAACACTTTGTCTGCTGATACCCGGAGATTTCTCGCTGAGCAGGGGGCAGAAAAACTTGAAGACATTTTGGAAAAGTCTGAGCGTTATCACAATGCGCTGGCTGAACTACCGGCCACAAAGCGGAAACCGACAGAGGAGCATTTTCGAAAACATAACCTAGAGCAATCTTCTCAGGCTTCTAACCTAAATAACCACAGAGAAACTGGACCTCAAAACCCCCCTCCTGAAAAATCCAAGTTCTACAAGAACAAGTACCCCAACCACCCCAAACAGTCTGATCAACCCGACCGCCCTACATGGCAGCGCAGCCAGAAAGGACAAGGTGGCAAAGGGAGAACCCCCGAGCACGGGACATATGATCAGACCGAGCACACCGAGCCTAAACGCATCGGATGCTTATTAACAGTCTCGCAAGGCGGAATTATTGACAGTGATTCCCAACCTGTTGGGGATAGACCCTCAACGCGAGGTATTGTTACTTTGAACGGTTCTCAAACTTCTTGCTTATTTGACACGGGGCTTTCTTATGATTGCATTGTTGCCAGGAACCTGGTCAAACCCGGTCAAGAGACAGCAGAGACCGTCCAACTTTGTGGAGTTCGTAAGAGTGAGGCACCTACAGCGCTTCCCATCGCATTGGTGGAGATACACTCTGACTTTGTCAGAGGTGTGATCAAAGCGGCTGTTATGGATGATCCCATCTACCCAGTCATACTTGGCGGGAGATACGTGTGTATTGGGAAACCGGAAGAGCCGATTGTGGCAGCAGTAACTACAAGAGGGCAAACCAAGAAGGAACGGGAGCCCGCGCCAAATTTGTTACCTATGGAACTTAAAGAAGCGCAATACAAGGACCCTACTTTGGCACCCTGCTTTAGGAAACTGCCCATGGCTAAGGAACCCAAACAGCACGGGGACATTTTTTCTGAGGATGGCGTACTTTATCGGAGAACGGGCAAGCCTGACCAAGGTTACAACCAGCTCCTAGTACCGAAACAGTACAGAAGCCAAATCCTAGAAATGGGGCACTCTCTTCCCTTTAGCGGACATATGGGACAGAACGCCACAAACCAACGTATAACCACTCATTATTGGTGGCCAGGAGTGAATACTGATATTATCAGATATGTCAAATCCTGTGCCCAGTGCCAACGTGTGCCACCCAAGCAACGGGCACCCCCAGTCCACATGGGTGAAATGCCAATAATGGGAACACCATTCGAACGGGTTGTGATCGACATTTTAGGGCCTTTCGAAAGGACTAAAAGAAGGAACAGGTTCATCCTGACCTTAGTCGATACATGCACTTTATGGGCAGAAGCTATCCCGCTAACATGCGCAGATGCCAAGCATGTCGCAGAAGCCCTCGTGCAGATTTTCACTCGGTTGGGATTCCCTCAGCAAGTGTTGACGGATAATGGATCTCCATACCGAAACCTGTTGATGGATGAGATCGTTAAGATCTTGAGGACCCAACACATCCACACTAAGCCATATACTCCGGCGGGAAATGGGCTCGTGGAACGTGCTAATGGAAACCTCACCATGATGCTAAGTAAGCTGGCACAAGTGAAACCTGAAGATTGGGATCTCTGTATTCCTGCAGCATTATTTGGCTACAGAGAATCTCCTCATACTTCCACAGGATTTCCGCCAGCTACACTCTTATTTGGCAGACCCATTAAGGGCCCGCTTGAAGCCTTACTTCAGTCTCTGACAGACGAGAAGGCGGATGAGACAGTCGTCTCAGCAAGTAAATATGTGTCGGTTTTAAAGGAACGGTTGAAACTAGGGTGGGACCTAGCAACGACTAACTTTAAGCGAGCACGCACCAAGCACGCTAACCGATACAGGAAAGTCGCGGAAGAGAGAGAACTGGAAGCAGGAGAGAAAGTTTTGGTGTTGCTCCCTACCGAGAACAACCAACTGAAGATCGGATGGCAAGGGCCGTTTACCGTCCTGAAAAAGATTTCTAAGGCTAACTACCAGATCTCTATTGAAGGAAAGGAGAAGGTTTTCCCTTTAAATCTCTTAAAGAGATACTTGGAAAAACCAGTGCCAACCTCCGACCATCTCCTGACGATCGCCAAAACTGACGAAGATGATGATAGTGGCAGGGATATTCCACCGCTATCACAGGAAATCTTTCAAAAATGTCAGAAGCGGCGACGCTCTTTCAAGCGCGCATATGAGACATTCCAGGGGAAGGAAACTTTGAGGAGTGGACTTGAGTAGGAATTGGACAGAGATGGAGGGGGAAGAGGAGAGGGAAGAAGACAGACACCCCGAAGCTACGGTTATAGGAAATTAAACTCCATAACGTAGACATGGAGTGCTTCCATATCTTAAAGGGGGGAGGCTCTGTCACGTAGGGTTTATATTCATTTAATTTCCTACATCTTCTTCCTATTCTTTCACATAAAATTCTCTCTTTTATTATCTCTGTATTTCATTTTTTCCTGTATATTTTTCATCCATTCGTTTTGCGAATATTATTTTCATATAATTCGCAAACTTTACCTGTTTTCCTTTCTCTAAAACTGAGAATCGCGCTAGGACGATATTACGTAGATGTCAGGGCTGCAGGGCGTCATAAGGCGTGATAAGTCGGTTCGCTGAACACAGGACGTAGCAAATCGTCTACATTCTCACCGAGCGCGCGAGCTTCTTCTCGGCATTAGTCCCGGTGAGGTGTGATACTTTACATCTGCACCGGTTAGTATCCAGACATTTGGCTGGAAAATCCCAAACTGACACGGCGCTCACTTGGGCAATGGAGTCAGGCTGTCTGGGATTTGAAACTGACACGCGTACATCGTGGTCAGTAGGTGACAGTTACGACACGCGTTAAGCGGACGTAAATGTTGGGAGTAGGGGAGATAATTTCGCTTGGCGAAATAAGTTTCGGCCCTTTGTCTGATTTTAAGATATTGGCCAAGTTTGAAACTTTAATTTCATTCTCGCTCATAGACTCCACAGTAGATAGGTCGCTCGAAAAACAGAATAGCTGTTAGCGAAGATCTCAGTTTGTTTCGGCAATTTGTCGAACTTCTAGACTTCCAGAAATATTTTCAGCAATTTTATTCTTAAGTTGTGCGACTACCTGTAATTCTGTGGTTGAGGTAATTAATATGATAGATATATAGATTTTGTGAGTGTTAAAGTGTTAAATCGGTAAATTCATTTTAATCTATTTCTTTAGCGCAGAAGAGAAATAAAGTGGTAGGCTATTATATTTTCTAGGGAAGCATTCAGTGGAAAGCAGACTAATTAAAATTTCTAGCTTATAACGGCAATTGTAGCTATTTATAAATTTAATTTAACTGCTAATACTCAGTCGAGTGTATTTTTCTAAACTAACGTATAAACTCTAGAATCCAGCCTCATGAATGATGACGGGATACGCACGTGTTCCTAATTTATGAGGAGTGCTGATTTTTAAATATAACTTACGTCACGGGAAGTTTAAATGATAAGCAAAGCTCTCTGCTTGCAAGTTTAAATGTAAGTTTTAACCAGTTCAGATTCTGTGTATTATATTATATGTGTTATTTTTCCTCCACACAGTGAAAGTTTTGGGGTGACCCTAACTTTACCAGCACCTAGTAGTAGTTTCCATACTTGTGAAGAAATAGACAGTCCTTATTTTGAACCACGTGGGTTTTCTCAAGTAACACTGATCTGACGGTGCAAGTTAGACAGAAATACTAATATCCCTATAACGGGTTTTCAAAGACTGTAATGATAAATACTGGACCTTGGAGCCAGCACTTAATTTCTTCTAGAAACTCTATATAATTTGCTGCTTGGTGGCGTGAATATTAACAATCATTTCCCGACTAGATTATATCTTGTGGACAAATCTGTGGTGTGACTAAAGTGAATCCTATACTGAGGGAAGGCACCGACCTGACATTCATCATTTTTTTTGAAACCTACGCTATTGACACTGTGCTCTGTTAACTCCCGCGCCTGGAATAATTGTTAGGTGACTTAATCAGACATTTGAACAAATTTGCATACCCAAGTAGTCGTTCCCGGAGACTCCAAGTTAAACAGGTCTTTTGGAACTGGGGACTTCTTGGCAGTAGACTGCATTTTTTGAGTCTGTGTGAAAATCTAAAATCAATGTGTTCCAAGAGGCAGCAAGCAAAGTCGTGAGTACTAGTGTGAGAAGCCATGGCGGAATGAATGAGTGTACGCTGGTTTGAGTGATATTTTTCACTATTATATCTTTGACACCCTGTTGCTGTCCTATTTGTTTTTTTTTCAATCTGCATAATTTGTTGCTAAGGCTAGAGTTCTTGTGTTTTTGTCTTAGGTTAAATCAGATTTTTTTCAAACTCTGTGCATATAATTACGAGATAAAACAAAGACAACTCCTAGACTCAAACCCTATGTATCTGTGACTCGGGCGCCAAAATCTGTTCTCTTAACGGGGCCGGGCTAAACCTAGAGTTAACACTATAACGGGGCTATCATCCTTGCAACATTCCTTGATTTTTTATGACTATGTGTATATGTATTTTCCTTGATGTACTTTCTTTGATGTTGTGAGCCGATTTTTTCCTGATATTAAAATCGCTCTTGAACTAAACAATCGTGTTTGGTCAGCTCGTTCTAGATAATATATATATCATTGTTATAGTTTTCCCACGTCTGTGTGTTTACCTGTCGTCACGTGTATGTGCGTGCCTGTGAGTGATAGAAATATGCGTAATATGTATATTGGTGTAGTCTGTCTGACGCTGTAACAACTGTTGTAGAAGATAGGTGAGAGAGAGAAGAATTCTTTTCGCTTTCAGAGACAGCCACTATATCAAATCTATCATCTCACGTGTGTGGAAATTCTATTACCTTTCACTAACTCTCACTGAGTCTATCACCTATTCAAACCTATTCAGAAGGGACCAAACCTAGTCTTAATTCTCCTATCGGAAATCTACGACACCACTGCAAGGAACCCCCCTTGGAGGAATATGAAAATATGTCATACGACGCTTTAAGGTCACTTTTCTATTAAATTACCAACGAGAGTAATGGGATCGTCCAGATATGACGTCACCCAATTAAAAAAGGGAGTTGGTGAGGTCTCAAATTTTGTGACGATAGGGGGGAGTGGGAGTTTGAACAAATGTGACGTCACATAACAAATACGACAGAGGCTCGCTTTTTTCATAAATGATGTTGGAACAAAATATATTTTGTAATCTTCGTTCTTATAGTCTACTTTCATCCGCAACTGTTGACAACTCTGTCGTGGACGATTTATATTAATATTATAATCTCAGGTGGAATATGGGATAATTGTTATAATCTTTAACTGTTTCTAATTATACTTTTCTGTTTTTTTTTTTTTTAAATACCTTGTCAATAAACGATGTTGATCTGGAAGCAAATTGTTTTCCGGTTCGTTCGATGGAGGCGAATCTTACTTTCCCGAAGTATAAGAAGAGAAATCACTCACTGACAATAACTTAATTTTTTTAACAATTGCATTTTTGTGAGTTTTCTCTCAAGTTTAACATTGCTTTATGAAACTTTAACATAATCACGAACTGGCGTAATTAATGTGTTTACTTTACACACATTTCGTGTGTGTGTGTGTGTGTGTGTGAAAATAAATATTGCCAAAATGAGCAATATTTTAAATAAATGTAGCAACATCCAACCAGCAAAGCCTGACAAACGAAATACTATTTTACTTAAATAAATTGTTATTTTGTCTACGCCAGTTAAATAATCTACATTCAAATACATTCTTTCTTTTCAGTATGACTGTGGTGAATTAGTTGTTATTATTGGTTTAAATATTATATTAATGGTATCTGGTGTGAGGTCAGCTATGCAAGTCCCTGAGGTTTATTAAATACAAATAAGTTTACAGGGTACCTGTCTGCTTCCACCACGACCTCACCCGATTATATATCTTCCCCTACTGAAGTGTATTGGTGTGTGTATGTTGTCTAGCAAGTGTCTAGGGTATATGCAATGTGATGAAGTGTATGAACAGGACAACAACTACACCTATTACCAATAAACAATGATTAAACAAGTCACTGGGTAAAGTTTTGCATGTAACTTATTTTTTTACAATTTATTTTCCTGTATCTAGTTATTCTTCTGACACAGGAATAATCAACTCAACATGATAATGAAATTATTTACAACCAATTATTTTACAACTGTCATTGAGTCTGTGTTATCCCACATTTATTTATATGCCTCAAGCTGGGAGAATGTCAAGTATTTTTTGCTCCTAGAAAAGGGTACAAGTTTATTGAACGTTTTTGTTCCTCACTGTCTGATACACTATCTTTTGTGAAAATGTACGTCTAGTTTGACTAGTGAATTTTCCCTGATATGATGGATGATTTAAAGGGACCTTTAGCTTTTCATAACATTAGAACCCCTGAACATTTGTTGTAACTTTTCGTTTGCCAGAACGCATTCCACCGGGACTCATGTAGGATACAGCGACGAGATCAAAGAGACAGACCGAGGGATCTTAAGGGAGACTATCGGCGCTATCAAAGACAGTAGTTTTCCCTGATACGAGACGCAGTTGCTTGCCGCTAATTTCGCGTCTCGGTGTCAATCGAGGAACCGAGCGAACGGGGGAAAGCGAAACGGGCAGCAGCGAGCGGATACGAAGACCAGGGGGCGGCTTCTTCTCTTGATTTGGCGGTCAGATCCCCAAAAGTTCGTGAGATCAAATAAGTTGTCAAGTTTATCATGTCCCACTCAACTTACATTTCATTTTAGCTAAATAGACCATGTAGAACTAGACACGTTATCACTCGCTGGCCAGACCTTTACAGAAGCACTAGCTTTATTGAAATCTTGTTATAGATTTTCCCCTGGATTTTATATATATTTGCAGTGATTTCTAATTCTGTGCAAAGCGGTAAAATATATATTGTGTAAAGTGATCAGTGGTCTAGTCATTCTATTTCAAGGGATTTTGTGTTAATTTAAATCTATTTAATTAAACCATCTCAAGAGTTCCAGTTTTAAATATAATGATCTATCTATTATATTATTTCAAAAGATAATAGATGCTTAAATTAACTTTTAAAGTCGCGAAGGAATTTATAATTAATAAATTCAGTTAAGTCCTAGTTTTATAGATGTGGGTTTTTAACCACTAGAACTCGCGCAGTGTTTATTAAATACATAATTAAATACGCGAGCATATATATAATAGGCTTAACGGGAAATTCATCGCGCTTTAGAAGGTTATTTGTTTTCGGTATATTACATGTCTTTTTTTTTTCTTTCATACAGAGTGATCGTAACCTGTGCGATCCCAGCATTAAGAAAGCAATAAAGAAATCAATCTAAGCAAAGCAAAGCATAAACAGTGTGTAGAGTTCCCCTGACGCAGAACTTGTTGAGACTGTGTAAATTTTTAATCTTTGAGGCGATTCTATGTTTGGAATTCCGCTATCTAACTTATAGCAAAGAAAGCACACCCAAAGACAAATTTAACGCACCATCAAACAACTTAAGTCGTAACGGGAAGAAGAACACTGGCCCGAGCTTTGTTAGTTTACTGACACAGAGAGATAATTCATAATTTCCTGAACAGTGATGTGACTAGTTTTCTCACTGGACTTAAACCATACCTCACGGATAAAGTGTACCAGCACGCGTAAGAATTTTATTATCCGCGGCATAGTCAAATAGACCACACCATCCTCACCCCGGTATCAGAGACCGTGCCCTCCCATAGAAACTGTTATTAAGAAAAGAGACACAACTACAGATTCATTTTCCAGCGATTACGGGATCCTTTTATGTGCTGACCGCCTACCCGATAATCTGGGGCTAGAACTTGAACAAACACTCATACATTTAGTTGAGGTGTAACTGCTGTTGTGTTATTCTATGGAGTGCAAGATTTTTTCACAATCGGTAAGTGAGAGCAAGATGAGTGAAGGCCTTTGCTAGCGCGTGTATGAATGACAGGAAATTAATTCTTTTGTGTGACCATTTTGTTAACTTGCTTACCTGGTAACATATATCTTTTCTGTATACCCTACATTGTTCCTTTAAGTGGGATAGTTGATAATTTGTTAACTCTGTTTAAAACCACCTCCTTTCCATTTGCTTAGTAAAGGGAAGAACAGCTGGGAAGAACAGGTTTTTTTTTTTTATCACTTATACCTAACTTGGTAACACCTCTTTCAGAGTAATTAACTTTACTGTTAGGTTAACGTACCCGTGTTCCTGATATTATCTATCTCTGGACTGGGTTTGTCTTTGTCTAATGAGCGGGAAGGGCTTAGTCGATACCAATCTTCTTCACCCCCTCCCAAACTTGTTATTTGCATTTGTGTACTTATGATAATTTATGTAATATCTGATATTTTTAGTGATTGATGTTTAAAGTGAATAAAATCACCTAAACTCATTTAGTTCTGTGTGTTGGATATACCCAAAGCCCAACATTTCCCCTATTCGTTTAATATAGTTTGTATCAACGTCGTGTGTGTGTTTGAAAACACCGAATCGGTGTGCGCGCAGATGCGAGTCTGGAAAACTGGCAAATAATTGTTTGACCAGGAGAGTGAAAGAGAAGATTGAGAGACACGATTTGTCGTAAATAAGTCTGTCTTTACTCTCCTCCAGCACGCTGTGAAGTAACTATTAAATCTCTACATTTTCTATCACTGAGCTTTCCATCATCATTTTCCACTCTAAACCGGACCACTATTTCTACGACTCTTTTCTCTCAAAATAAATTTACGACAATATTTGGCTGGCTCGTCTGGGATAATTTTGAGATACATTTGATGCACACATATTTGTGGGCTGGTTCTGGGATCTTGAGCTACATTTGAGGCAATCGCATAGCCGGGTTAAAGATATTTTGAGTCTGATTTAGTTTGGGTCTAACTAGGTAGAGTGTGAATGATTTGTCTTTGTGAATTAGGGAAATAAATAAATAATTACACCCCTAGACAAACGTTCTTTAAGTATTTGGGTTGTCCACACAGCATATTTACAGGTTGTTTTCTCTCCACAGCAGTAGAAAGTACAGACAAACAAATATATTTGCTATTTTATTATCCTCTGGCGGAGATAATTATATTTCTTTCTTTATAAAAGTTGCTGGGATTGCGTGATTGTTTTACAGTCACTAAGGTTTTTGAAGTCAAAAAGAGTTGAGCTTAGCTAAAGACGGATTGTTCTGATTTTTAAAAATTAAGTTAACAACGTCTCATCTCAATAATTGACTTTAGGGACGGAGTTTGTTGTCAGAGATTTAAAATTTAGGGGAAATTTTTTTTTTTCCTTTTTTAAATTGTTTTAATATAAATTTTTCTCTACTGTTAGTAAAAGTAGATTCTTTTCCAGTGTAACTTACCATTTAGTGGCATAGTCGCTTGCGTTTAGAGCCTTAATTGCCAGATAATAGCAGCGATAAGTTTGCACAGTACAGGTAGGAGGTAACACAGGTAAATTTGTACTTGTGTTTTTTTTTTTCTCGTAGCGGTTCAGAGTTCCTCCCTTTCGCGTTTCTTCTTACTAGTTCTCTAAGCATACTTCATCTTATTCTTTAACAATGGCAGAGAGGATAAAGATGAGGTCCATCTTGAGGCTGGAAGCGAAAGAGGCAGGATTAGATGCAGAAGCTGCAAACGCGTTTATTAACCAGGAATTGGAAATATATGACGCGGAGCAACAGAGAGCCGAAGCTGAGAGGAAGGCGGAGCAACAGAGAGCAGAAGCTGAGAGGAAGGAAGAGAAAGAAAGAACAGAGAGGAGAGAAGCCCAGGAGAGGGCAGATAAGAAAGAAGCGGAAGAAGAACGTCTTTTGGAACAGAAGAAAATTGAAGCAGAGATGGAAACTCGCAGAGAGAGAGAGAGAGAGACAAGGAAAGACAGCATCAACTGGCGCTTAAGGCTCTAGAGAGTCGGGGCGCCTCTACTTCGACTAACGGAGAGCCGTCTTCGCCCCAGTCTCAATCAATGGACCTCTCCAGTACTCAATCTGCCCAATTAACTGCTATGTCGTTTTCTTTAGAATCTTTTCCTAGCCCTAACGAAAAAATTGACAGCTACCTAGAAAAATTCGAGAGACTCGCGAATCTTTATGGGTTAGAGAGTACCCGCTGGGCGCTCAAACTTTCAACGTCACTGAAAGGCAATGCTTATGACGTGTACACAAAGCTGGGACCGAATCAACATGATTACGACATGTTGAAAAAGGCCTTACTACAGCAGTTTGAGATGACTGCCCGAAAGTTTCTGCAGTTGTTCAGAAACAGCCGAAAAGAGAGCACGGAAACATTTCCACAGTTCTCTTCACGTCTCACGGGTTATCTGACAAAGTGCATTGAATTATCTGACCTACCTCTTTCATATGAGGGACTCCTCGAACTTGTTCTTGTGGAGCAGATAAAATCCACTTTGTCGAATGAAACACGTAGATTTTTGGCTGAACAGGGGGCAGTCAGGCTTGAAGACATACTCAATAAAGCCGAACGCTATAGCAATGCAATGGCCGAACTTCCCAGCACTAAACGTAAACCCACCGATGAGCCATCTCGAAAACAGAATCTAGAACAGGCATCCTATTCTTCCACTTCCTCTCAACATTATAACCAACGAGATAACAATACCCAGAAACCTCCCCAGGAAAAATCGAAATTCTACAAAACCCGATACCCCCCCAACAACAATTCTGATCAACCCAACAAGCCTACGTGGCAGCGCGGCCACCAAGGTCAAGGAAAAGGGAAGACCCCTACACCAGGAACGTCTGATCAGGGCAAACAAACCGGTGCAAACCGCATTGGATGTTTGCATACAGCCTCGAAAGGTAGAGTCAATGTCAGTGATTCTCAACCTGAGGGGGACCGACCCTCAACTCGAGGAACTGTAATTTTGAACGGTACCTCCACTACTTGTCTTTTTGACACTGGATTAAGTTTTGATTGTATTGTCGCTAGGCACCTAGTCAAACCCGGTCAGGAGACAGAGGAAACCGTCAAACTTAGTGGAGTTTTCAGGAGTGATGCACCCAGGACGCTTCCTATCGCACTGGTAGAAATACACTCTGACTTTGTCAGAGGAGTTATTAAAGCGGCCATAATGGATGATCCGATCTACCCAGTTATCCTGGGATGTAGATATGTGTTCATTGGGAGACCTAAGGAGCCGATTGTGGCAGCGGTAACCACAAGAGGGCAAGCCAAGAAGGAGAGGGAGCCTGCGCCAAACTTGTTGCCGAATGAACTGAAGGAGGCGCAACAAAAGGACCCTACTCTGGCGCCCTGCTTTAAAAAACTGCCCATGGCTAAGGACCCCAGACACAACGGAGACATCTTTTCTAAGGATGGTGTATTGTATCGTAGAACGGGCAACCCGGACACGGGGAATAACCAGCTCCTAGTACCGACGCAGTACAGAAACCAGATCTTAGAAATGGGGCACTCTCTTCCCTTTAGCGGACACATGGGACAAAACGCCACTATTCAGCGAATAAAAAACCACTATTGGTGGCCAGGAATGAACTCTGACATTGTCAGGTACGTGAAATCCTGCGCCCAGTGCCAACGGGTAGCACCCAAGCACTTGACACCCCCAGTACCTATGGGGCAAATGCCAATAGTAGGGACTCCATTTGAACGGGTTGCTGTCGACATTATTGGTCCTCTGGAAAAGACCAAAAGAAGGAACAGGTTCATCCTGACCTTAGTTGACACTTGCACTATGTGGGCCGAAGCCGTACCGCTACCATGCACTAATTCCAAGCATGTCGCAGAAGCCCTTGTGCAAATTTTTACACGGTTGGGATTCCCTCAACAAGTTTTGACGGACAATGGATCCCAATTCCGTAGCCTGTTAATGGAGGAGATCTTTAAGATCTTGAGGGCCAAACATATCCACACAAGTCCCTACCATCCGGCCGGAAATGGGCTCGTGGAACGTTTTAACGGTACCCTCACCATGATGTTACGTAAGCTGGGTCAGGAGAAACCGGAAGACTGGGACCAATATATATCGGCTGCCTTATTCGCCTACCGAGAGGTACCCCAAGCGTCTACGGGTTTTGCGCCAGCTACACTTTTATTTGGCAGACCTATTAAGGGGCCACTAGAAGCCTTACTTCGGTCCCTGACAGACCAGAAGGCTGACGAGACAGTCGTCTCTGCAAGCAAGTATGTATCTGAGCTTAAGGAAAGGCTAAAGCTAGGATGGGATCTAGCTACTACCAACCTTAAGAAAGCCCGCGCTAAAATTACTAAAAGATACAACAAAGCTGCAAAAGAGAGAGAACTACAACCAGGGGAGAAAGTCCTATTGCTACTTCCAACCGGAAGCAATAAACTTCGCATCGGATGGCAAGGACCGTTTACCGTCCTTAAAAAGATCTCACGTACCAACTACAAGATCTCCATCAAAGGAAAGGAGAAGGTCTTCCACATAAATCTGCTAAAGAAATATTTGGAAAGACCGGTGCCATCCTCCGAGCATCTCCTGGCTGTCGCCATAGCAACGGAAGACGAGGAAGATGATGATGGTTGCATGGAGTATCCACTGCAACCCACAGAATCCTTTAAAGATGTCAAGTTCGGCGACAATCTCTCACCAGAACAACAAACAGAAACCAGGGCTCTACTAAAACAGTACAGTGCAGTCTTAACGGATGTACCTGGTCGAACAAATCTCATTGAATTTGATATGAAATTAACAAACGAGACCCCTGTTCAAACCAGAGTTTACCCCATCCCGTACGCTAAAGCTGATGCACTTCGCGGAGAAATAGACAAGCTGCGTCAGGCAGGAATTATCAGTGAGTCTACATCTCCTTACAGCTCGAGCGTAGTGCTGTTGCAGAAGCCCAATAAGGAAGTTCGGCTGTGCATTGATTACAGGTTGCTAAACGCTGTAACGGAATTCCAGCCCGAACCTCTCCAAACTGTTTCTGAGTTGTTCACCAAGCTCAGCAAAGCAAAGATCTTCTCCAAGATTGACCTCAGCAAAGGTTATTATCAAATACCAGTCAAGGAGGAAATTAAACCTTTGTTAGCTTTCAGCACTAGTGAAGGACATTACACATTTAACGTGATGCCGTTCGGTTTGCATAACGCACCAGGAGTGTTCACCAGGATGATGAGGAAGCTTCTAGAACCTTTGCAAAGTCCCCATATCCATAATTTCATGGATGACATCTTAATTGCATCGGAAACCTATGAAGAACATATTGCTACGGTTGCTATGCTCCTCAGGAGACTACAGGAAACGGGTCTCACAGCCAGACCTAGCAAATGTCTCATCGGGTTTGAACAGTTAGACTTCCTGGGGCACACTATTTCTCACGGATGCAGTTGGCCTATTAAGAAGAACGTGGAGAAAATAGTGGCAGCAAAAAGACCCCGAACGAAGAAAGACGTACGTTCCTTCATATCGCTATGTGCATACTATCAGAAGTACATCCAGAACTTCAACGGACTGACGGCACCTCTGACTGACCTCACAAAGAAAGGTTGTCCTGATAAGGTCATATGGGATCAAAAGTGCGAACACGCGTATAGCACTTTGAAAGGACAGTTGTCTGCATACCCCATTTTGAGGTTGCCTGACCTCAAGAAACCTTTTGTACTGAGAGTCGACGCGTCAGGTCAGGGCATCGGGTCAACACTGCTTCAAGCCGATGACAGTGACCTGAACATGCTATTTCCAGTTGCCTATGGCAGTCGGAAATTAAATAAAGCGGAACGGAACTACAGCGTAGTTGAAAGGGAATGTCTTGCTCTGATTGACGGTATCAGACGCCATCATGAGTTTCTTTATGGTACATCGTTCACGGTGCAAACAGACCACGCTCCGTTAGCATTTCTTGGTGCCAATAAAGAATTTAACGCTAGGATCATGCGTTGGGCCCTCCTTCTAAGCGTCTATTCTTTCAAAGTGGAATATATTCCGGGAAGACAGAATGTCGGGGCTGATTTTCTGAGTAGAAACTGGTCTACAGAGGAAGAAGAGCAAACTGAAGATACCACTCATCCTAAAATCACCAATCAGGTCACCTCCATTGTCAAAAATGAAAACATGAAAAATGGTTTCATGTCTAAAAGTGGGGACGATTGTGACGTACGTCTAGTTTGACTAGTGAATTTTCCCTGATATGATGGATGATTTAAAGGGACCTTTAGCTTTTCATAACATTAGAACCCCTGAACATTTGTTGTAACTTTTCGTTTGCCAGAACGCATTCCACCGGGACTCATGTAGGATACAGCGACGAGATCAAAGAGACAGACCGAGGGATCTTAAGGGAGACTATCGGCGCTATCAAAGACAGTAGTTTTCCCTGATACGAGACGCAGTTGCTTGCCGCTAATTTCGCGTCTCGGTGTCAATCGAGGAACCGAGCGAACGGGGGAAAGCGAAACGGGCAGCAGCGAGCGGATACGAAGACCAGGGGGCGGCTTCTTCTCTTGATTTGGCGGTCAGATCCCCAAAAGTTCGTGAGATCAAATAAGTTGTCAAGTTTATCATGTCCCACTCAACTTACATTTCATTTTAGCTAAATAGACCATGTAGAACTAGACACGTTATCACTCGCTGGCCAGACCTTTACAGAAGCACTAGCTTTATTGAAATCTTGTTATAGATTTTCCCCTGGATTTTATATATATTTGCAGTGATTTCTAATTCTGTGCAAAGCGGTAAAATATATATTGTGTAAAGTGATCAGTGGTCTAGTCATTCTATTTCAAGGGATTTTGTGTTAATTTAAATCTATTTAATTAAACCATCTCAAGAGTTCCAGTTTTAAATATAATGATCTATCTATTATATTATTTCAAAAGATAATAGATGCTTAAATTAACTTTTAAAGTCGCGAAGGAATTTATAATTAATAAATTCAGTTAAGTCCTAGTTTTATAGATGTGGGTTTTTAACCACTAGAACTCGCGCAGTGTTTATTAAATACATAATTAAATACGCGAGCATATATATAATAGGCTTAACGGGAAATTCATCGCGCTTTAGAAGGTTATTTGTTTTCGGTATATTACATGTCTTTTTTTTTTCTTTCATACAGAGTGATCGTAACCTGTGCGATCCCAGCATTAAGAAAGCAATAAAGAAATCAATCTAAGCAAAGCAAAGCATAAACAGTGTGTAGAGTTCCCCTGACGCAGAACTTGTTGAGACTGTGTAAATTTTTAATCTTTGAGGCGATTCTATGTTTGGAATTCCGCTATCTAACTTATAGCAAAGAAAGCACACCCAAAGACAAATTTAACGCACCATCAAACAACTTAAGTCGTAACGGGAAGAAGAACACTGGCCCGAGCTTTGTTAGTTTACTGACACAGAGAGATAATTCATAATTTCCTGAACAGTGATGTGACTAGTTTTCTCACTGGACTTAAACCATACCTCACGGATAAAGTGTACCAGCACGCGTAAGAATTTTATTATCCGCGGCATAGTCAAATAGACCACACCATCCTCACCCCGGTATCAGAGACCGTGCCCTCCCATAGAAACTGTTATTAAGAAAAGAGACACAACTACAGATTCATTTTCCAGCGATTACGGGATCCTTTTATGTGCTGACCGCCTACCCGATAATCTGGGGCTAGAACTTGAACAAACACTCATACATTTAGTTGAGGTGTAACTGCTGTTGTGTTATTCTATGGAGTGCAAGATTTTTTCACAATCGGTAAGTGAGAGCAAGATGAGTGAAGGCCTTTGCTAGCGCGTGTATGAATGACAGGAAATTAATTCTTTTGTGTGACCATTTTGTTAACTTGCTTACCTGGTAACATATATCTTTTCTGTATACCCTACATTGTTCCTTTAAGTGGGATAGTTGATAATTTGTTAACTCTGTTTAAAACCACCTCCTTTCCATTTGCTTAGTAAAGGGAAGAACAGCTGGGAAGAACAGGTTTTTTTTTTTTCTATCACCTATACCTAACTTGGTAACACCTCTTTCAGAGTAATTAACTTTACTGTTAGGTTAACGTACCCGTGTTCCTGATATTATCTATCTCTGGACTGGGTTTGTCTTTGTCTAATGAGCGGGAAGGGCTTAGTCGATACCAATCTTCTTCACCCCCTCCCAAACTTGTTATTTGCATTTGTGTACTTATGATAATTTATGTAATATCTGATATTTTTAGTGATTGATGTTATAGTGAATAAAATCACCTAAACTCATTTAGTTCTGTGTGTTGGATATACCCAAAGCCCAACATTTCCCCTATTCGTTTAATATAGTTTGTATCAACGTCGTGTGTGTGTTTGAAAACACCGAATCGGTGTGCGCGCAGATGCGAGTCTGGAAAACTGGCAAATAATTGTTTGACCAGGAGAGTGAAAGAGAAGATTGAGAGACACGATTTGTCGTAAATAAGTCTGTCTTTACTCTCCTCCAGCACGCTGTGAAGTAACTATTAAATCTCTTATTTTCTATCACTGAGCTTTCCATCATCATTTTCCACTCTAAACCGGACCACTATTTCTACGACTCTTTTCTCTCAAAATAAATTTACGACAATCACCTGGGCTCACTTTCACTCGTAGATGAAACTCTGGAACAATACAAATGTGTCCCACTCAGCATCTAATAATCTCTCTCTTTCATTATTCTAACATGGCAATATCATCAGACATCAGTATGATAACTAAACAATTAGTTAACGTTCTCAATTTGGTTGGTACCCCCTTCTGGATAAATAACTTTCAAACCACCGTTTGACATTTTCCTTGATAAAGGAAACATTTTACATTAATACTATCAAGTCATGTACAATCACGGTGACTTGCTGAAGAAGACGGCCAGTGGTCTTCCTGGTCTTATATCGTAACACAATAAATATTTAATTTTCTTTTCTCCGCATATGGCAGAAAGCCTGCCTGGCTTTTCTACACCAGGTTAATACAGTTCCTAACAATGCTGTAAAACAACACAGAGTTTGATGTTGACTTCCCTCTAGATAAACGTTTTCCCACATAATTTTCATACAAATTCAATATTGCATACATAATAATGATAATAACGATAAGATAAATGTTTTCATTCTTACCGCATCAGAGAATTAAAATCACTAAATAGTTGAATATTGCGATATATGGTTGAGAAAGATTTTCAAGTCCATCTGTCTATTTCTTCAAACTACCATATGTAGAACGAACACTACGCTACGTCACAAAATTTTAACAACTTGCGTGTGTGTGTATATCGTCTGTCAAGTCCAACCGTGTGAATATATGTCCAGAACGCGTGTCGAGAAAAAGGGGGTCTTGCAAGGTATAGGTAGTATGTGTTAATTCTTGCTGCAGTTTCGTTCTACAAGAAAATATTTAGTCTCAAAGCCAACGCTAGCAAAGCGTATAATGTTAGACTGCGGAAAATCGTTTAGGCATTACTTCGGTATACAATTTGAGCGTGCTGCTGGCGTATGGGAAGAAGCCAGTCAGACACACACGGGCTGGTTCTATATATTAGCATTGGGAGTATAATTTCCTGGAATTTAGCGTTTGTTCTCACAGATTTTACTACAATGACAACGAGTGAGGAAAGAACAAGGAGTTAAGATATTTATGACGTCACATAAGAGGGGCTCTGGGTTTTTGTGACGAAATGTTACTAAGGACGCCAATAAAAAGGGGAGGGGAGTTAAAAATGTTAAAAACTGCGCGACCTCACATGTGGACGACCCCCAATGACAGATAGTCACTATAACTACCACAAAACAGTGCGTGTTGATATGTCCATTGGTATAGCTTCTGATTTACCATCATTGGCTTTTCGCTATTTTACAGAGCACGAAGTCACCTCTGCAGTGGGTACCCTTGCTAGAAGCTTTCATGTACTTTTGCAATGGTGTTGTTTGATACATCTTGTTTTATATGATGAGGTTGGCAGCCCACAACACAACCTCGTATTAGTTGCCTCCTACTACATGCCTACTACATACAACAAACAACAACAACCCAAAAGCTACAGACTTTTATAAATGAATGTTTGCGTCGAATAGCAGGATTATAGTGTTATGACAAGATCACTAATGTGGAACTGACGACAAGAACCAGACAAGTGCCAATGGAACAAGAGATGAGAAGAACCAGACAAGTGCCAGTGAAACAAGAGATGAGAAGAACCAGACAAGTGCCAGTGGAACAAGAGATGAGAAGAACCAGACAAGTGCCAGTGGAACAAGAGATGAGAAGAACCAGACAAGTGCCAGTGGAACAAGAGATGAGAAGAACCAGACAAGTGCCAGTGGAACAAGAGATGAGAAGAACCAGACAAGTGCCAGTGGAACAAGAGATGAGAAGAACCAGACAAGTGCCAGTGGAACAAGAGATGAGAAGAACCAGACAAGGGCCAGTGGAACAAGAGATGAGAAGAACCAGACAAGTGCCAGTGGAACAAGAGATGAGAAGAACCAGACAAGTGCCAGTGGAACAAGAGATGAGAAGAACCAGACAAGTGCCAGTGAAACAAGAGATGAGAAGAACCAGACAAGTGCCAGTGGAACAAGAGATGAGAAGAACCAGACAAGTGCCAGTGGAACAAGAGATGAGAAGAACCAGACAAGTGCCAGTGGAACAAGAGATGAGAAGAACCAGACAAGTGCCAGTGAAACAAGAGATGAGAAGAACCAGACAAGTGCCAGTGGAACAAGAGATGAGAAGAACCAGACAAGTGCCAGTGGAACAAGAGATGAGAAGAACCAGACAAGTGCCAGTGGAACAAGAGATGAGAAGAACCAGACAAGTGCCAGTGGAACAAGAGATGAGAAGAAGACGCTGTAGATGGAGAGGACACACATTGAGAAAACCTGTTGATGGCATTACCAGACGACCCTGTTCTGGAATCCCCAGGGTAAGAGAGACAGAGGAAGACGAAAAACACACGGAGAAGAGAATTGGAGACAAACGTGAAAGGGACGAAGAAGACATGGAATGACCTTGACCGGATGGCACAGGACAGGAAGATCGGGCATGGGTCTGTTAAAGGTCTATGCTCTTTTGAGAGATGAAAGAGGAAGGTGTCGACCTATTCTGTCGTTGCCTCGTCGTAGAACTCCGGAAATGACACAGGGCTGAGTAAAAATGTCATCATCAGCTGCCATCTCCACAACGAAGGTTGGCTGTAATGGATCTCCAACGTCTTCTGTCTCTTGTCTTGGTGGTGCACTCTGATAGACTTTCCTGTCCATCTCTTGATGTTATCTTCCCACTTATAGCGCTGTCTTTCCCTTGCACGTTTGCCTTCACCTCTCCCTTCTATTATGGTCTTCTGCAAGATGTTATGTCTTTTTATGTGGCCAAAGTACTTTAGCTACCGAACTTTGATCCCTCATTAGTTCTCTTTTCATACCTAGATTTTCTAGGACCTCCTTATTTGTTTTCTTCTCTTTCCATGAGATACGCCCCATTCTTCTATATATCCATATTTCAAGAGCCTCAATTCTTTCTTCCAAATGCTTATACATCGTCCATGTTTCTGCCCCATACAGAAATGCAGAATATATATAACACTTTATGATTCTCAGTTTTAATTTGTGAGATAACTGTTTTGATGTCAGTATATGTTTCATGTTGTTGAATGTAGCCTTGGCCATTCCTATTCTCTTCTTGATTTCTGTTTCACATCTGCCATCTTCTGTTATTATATGACCAAGATATACGTAGCTCTTGACTTGTTCCAGGATTTTCCCATTTACGCTTATCTTTAATGTGGGTTTATCGTCTGTTTTGCTAATTTATCATAGTTTTTGTTTTCTCAATATTAATGTCGAGTCCATATTCATGACTTATACTGTTCACTTGCTTCACTAGTTCTTGTAACTCCTGTTCGCTTTCAGCTAACAACACGGTATCATCTGCATAAAAATGTACACCCACATAAAACTTACAAGGCTAAAGGAGGGTGTGTTTGTTTCTCATTTGCACACTGCAAGGGTACATAAAGAAATTTACTAAGGTCTTCCTGTATGCAAGGCCGGATTATCCATAAAACACGTACGTATGTGCTTAGGGCACCATCCTATCATGGGCACACCACACACAAAAAAATGAAAAAGTTTAAATTAATTGATAATTATACGTGAACGAATTACATAAGCCCATTTCGATCGTCAAGTAGTTGGAGTACTTTGATGTGTTTTGATAGCCACATTGCTATTTCCCTTAAAATATTTAGCTGTTCATTGTCCAGTCCAGGTGTATCTGCAATTGCAGGACAGCATTGCTGAGTGAGAAAAAGAACCAGACAAGTGCCAGTGGAACAAGAGATGAGAAGAGACGCTGCCGATGACACACTGAGAAAACCTGCAGATAGCATTCAAAGCAGTCGTTAGTCTGGAACCCCCATTGTAAGAGAGACAGAAGTAGAACAAGAAGCAGACGGAGAAGAGAACTGGAGACAGAAGTGAAAATGATGAGGAAAACGTGGAAAGAGCTTGAGCTGATGTCACGTGATAGGAGGATTTGGCATGTGTTTGTTTAAGGCCTATGCTCCTTCTGAGCTAAAGGGTATTGATCAAATGATTGCTGAGTGATGAAATGTAAAATGTGGGAATTTTTGATAAAAATGTAAACTTTGTTATTTTTTTGTTAATTTCTTCGGCCTAATCGGGGATCTGGCAATTTAAAAACATAGAGTGAAATTACTTTCAATCAAACATTTAATAAAATTGTTATTTCAATTATTTACAAAAATGTATTCTTATTTTGTAGGAAAGTTTGAACCAGAATATTTTCAGTGCTTAAAACCCTGGAAGTCCTTAAACCGGCGCTGCCTGCATGGGAGGTACTGCTGTTGTTGTTCCATGCTCCGTATAGAACAAAACAATTGGGAAGAAATTAAGTAAATTCTTCGCAGTCATAAATTTTACCATGGACCTTTGATTATCCATCACTTCTGTAAACCACTGGCAAACCTTTCTTCCCTAGGAACGGTGGAAAAAACGTCTTTGTGCATGTACTTGTGTGCCCCTTCTCTCTCTTTCACTCCGGCCGTATCACTTCATTTCTTCATTTTTCTCCCTCATCGTCCTATTATTTGGCATATCATATGCATCTTCATTATTCTTGCGGTGGCCGCTCCCAGAATGTTAACGTTTCACTAAGTGAACGTAGTATTATCAGGTTAATACGATTATCACGTAAGTCAGTCTAGCCACCTTTGAAACAGACGTCGGGTTGTTTGTGCAACGTGGTATTGCACGAACACGCATAGAAAGCCAGATTGCTATCTAAGGAAGGCGCCTGAGGGAAGGGCGAAAACACCGGTGATAATTAGATAATCGTTTCATCTGAGCCATCTCGGTATCAATATTGCCGATAATCTGTCTGGGTAGGCAATCTTGGCGGAAAGTATTACGCCAGGAAATGTGTTCACAGATTTGTTTGTGAGTTGGCGGAAGCATTACGACATATTGAAAGAGGTCACGCGATGGAATTTTAAAATGTAATACTTTAAACCACGTGCGGGAGAATTAAATTAAACACCCTCACCCATATAGTCCAGAGCTTTCGATTGGATTGATTTGAGAATCCGGAACACAATGGTTCTCACTGGAAAATTCGTAGGATACACAATCTAGGATTTGAACTGAGAAAGGAGAGATATAATCTAACGAAAAAGGAGTCAAAAATCAGACTGCATCGCAACGTCAATCTAGCAACTCTCAGAAGCCAGAAAGAGGAGGATCTGACTAAGGATTCCTAACTTATTAGTGACAGATCAGAAGTATTAGGGCAACTTTAAAACTTAAAAGTAAACCCGCATATATAAATACAGAGACTGGAAACTTAAAAGGACCCGGACAAAAGTATTTGGGCAACTTTGAAATATAACAAGTAAACCCGCATTTTAAATACGAAGTCTGGATACCTAAGGAATCAGATTCACCCGTCATAAGAGGAATTATAATATTTCAAGGCAAGTGATTCGTAGAACACCCATCAATAAAGGATTACTAACATTTCCCTGACCAAATGATTCACAGAACACCCGTCGTAAGAGGAATAAATAACATTTCCCTGGCCAAGGGATCCGAAAGCATTCAACTACGTGCTGTGTCCATTCTAAACTGTGCAAGGAGATTGTGTTCCCAAATTTTGGGGTAAGTGTAAACATTTATTTTACAAATGTGAGTTTGACATGTTTTTCTTTCTCAGTGGATATATGAGGCTGGCAACCTCAACGTATGAACATAATAGATTCATAAACCACAACAGCAAGCGATGGTGATTGCTTCTGGCTAGTTGTGCGCAAATCCGACAGCAGAGGTGACCCCAGACTCCGACTGGAGCAGTGATGAGTGATGATAACATCACATGTGCCTCAAGTGTTTCATATCATTTTGTGAGATATATGTACCTTGTTAATTGCAACACAGGCAAATCATTATTCGCGCTGTCCAAGCACATATTTTCCCAGTTTAATAACCAGAGGAATATTGGTGATTTTTAATCATCTTCCCTGAGCAAGGCTGTGTACTCAGGAATTTAATTCTTCTGAGAGATTAACATTGATGGGTGGACAGCGAGACAATGTGCCTGTTAATTTGTAGCCCACAAATGTACTTAGCAGAGGCATTTGTTTTTATTTTGTCTAAAAGATCGTGGTACTAAGCTATCAGACCGTTCGAGGAACGAAGCTATCAGACTGTGAAGTGTCATCATCACAAAAGAAGTGACGAAACCAAGGCTGCAGGACTCACTCATACCAGCTAAGTGCTTGTAAAAGGGCACCAGAAAACGGACATTAAAAATAAATATTAATTTTAAATTTAAAATCCTCAAACCAAATCTCGATGACGAGAAATGTATTTTCATCTAAAATTCACCATCATTCTATTCATTTTAACCTGTTAAAACTAATTGATTATTAAATGTGTTACATGTTATTTTAAAACATAACAATCTTAGTTGATTCAGTTATTTTAAGTGTGAAAGCAACAAATGAGCAAGACTCTTCTAATATATATACATTAGAGATATTTACAGCAAAATAGCTACTTAGTGTAAAAGGGAATTTCGCTGGAGTTACACCAGCTAGGGGCTTGAACGGGCTATAACCATTGCTTAATTCTTCATAAAAGGCGGCGGACCGATAATAAGTTAACAATTGCTCAGCCAATACAGCATTGTTTTTGACTTCGGAAATATCTTATGAAAACTACCTTGAGATAGAAGCGTCTTTACCCTTCTATCTACAACTCTGCCAAGAGTAATCTTGTGCGACGGTAGACACCTTTGAAGACCCATTTTAGATACTCCTGAGTTTTGACCACTGGTGGAGGGGAGGCAATCCGTGACAGAAGCTTTGTCTGTAATAGGAAGCAAATTTTCATTGACAGATTGAGCAACTGTTAAGTCATATTCTACGCTAGAGTTAGGTGTTAAGGATTTTTGTGTACGGTCCTGAAGTTTGTTGGTAAGTAGGTTAAGGTCATGAGATACATGACGTGTATATACGTGTGTGTGGGTAGAGAAAGGAGTAACTCTGTTTAGAGTGTATTATTATTGAAGTATGCAAGCTTGGAATGTTACATTTAAAAGTTCACTGTTAGAAGCACGTAGAGTATGGTTGAAGAATACTCAGTGGTGTTCATGTGTGAATTGAGGTTTACAGGACATGAGAAAAGCGTGCGAAGTGAATGAAGTTAGCACACGTGTCAGAGAAGAATTCTGAGTTGTTAAAGGGGAGTCTGTGGCCATCCGTCGTTGGAGACGGTCAGTGTTTCTAGAGTATGTGAATAGTGTATGTGATTTTCATTATAATATATGGATATGACGCGATGATGTACCGCGTAAGGTGTATTTACAAGGCCTTTATATATTATTATTTATAAGCGCATTGTGGGTTTCCCGCGCTGTAAAGTTCAGGAGGAACTAGTATGCCTGGTGATTAGACCAGAGGTATAGATATATGTGCGAGGAGTGAATGCCGCACTTTGGATTAAAAGACACGTCGTTTTCCCGTGTCAGAAGGAGGTCAATGGTAGGACCATTATATGCTATTATTTGAATGCGCGTTGTGTGCTTTCCGTGGCCTCGACTTCTACAGCAACGTTCTGTATAAAGTTATATCGGTGGTGTACAAAAGGTGGGAAGGGGTGCCAGGATAGGGACGGTGTGACAACCAGTAGAGAATTACCATGGGACACTTTTTTGACAGTACTTACTTGCAAATGTATTTCTTTATTTGGGGGGAGGGGGTCAAAGGTAGGCTACGCCCTGTTTGCCAGATACTTTAGGCATGCCCCTGACTTACACAATCCTGTTGTTGAAACTAGGGCGAAAAGCTATAACTATAACTAAATATATATATTGTGTTGAGTAGGGTTCCTAATTTTTAAATTTTAGACTCTGGTTTGTTTGTTTTTTGTTTTTTTTCAGATAGTCAAAGGATATTGATTTTGGCGATGGGTACAGGTAAAGGTAAAGGTAAAGATAAAGGTAAAGGTAGACCCGTAGCATATATTGCCGTAGGGGAGTAAAGCGTTACAGACTTCACTGTACAAGTTTCAGCTTCGAGAGGTGGGGGTAACCAGTTCATATCACAATTAGTGACAGCCCAAGTAAAATGATTTGAAAACCACTAGCGGACTTGCTGGGAGGTCGGCTGACTAATGAATGAGAAACGCCGATAATTATATCGAACCCCGTCCTATGCTTAAAGTTCTGAAGCCTGGACCAGCCACGCGCTGGCTGTCTCCGGTGATGTAAGCGGCAGCCAATCCTTGTCATACTGCTTTCTATTTTGTATAACAATTTTAAAATGTAAATCACGAAGGTCGCTAATTTGCTTAAAAGATTTATTTTCCCTTTTTAACATCTAAGTGTTGGTTCAATAGATTACGTTAGGCTTGCTTGCTTTGTCGTTCCCCCCCCCCGCCCCCCCCCCCCCCCCCCCCCCTGCATTTTTAAGATTCATGGGTCGGGGAGTTAGGTTATAGGGGAACCTTTCAGATCACACGACACGAACACTTAGAGTGAACCTCTCCAATCTCATTAAACGAAATCAGACGGTTCCCCGAGGGATTTAGGTCATAGAAAATGACCCGCCATGGATGTTCTAAAAAATGTTGAACAGGTGTAATAAACGAATTACACCAGAAACGGTAAATTGAAGCGGTGACACGCAATCTCAGGGGTTCCGTGGCTATACTGTACTGAAGCTAGATTTAATTAGAATCTTTATTCTCTGGAGCAATGCTGGCACGGAATGATTGAATGTAGCACATCTGTGTTAACATTTTATAATTTCTGTGACGCACGTTAATGTAACCCGGTAACCTCATCATCTCAACAAATGACTACATAAACCACTACTGCAATAACACGTGAATACATTGGTGCAGGTTTCTTCTCAAAGGGACCTGCTGTAGTGGTGGTGGTGGTAGTGGTGGTGGTGGTGGTTCCATCATCTCGTAAGGAGCGAAAAGGAAAATGATGATGATGACTTTAATCATGCAGTCTAAAATCGGATGGATAAAAAGAAAGAAAGACAGAATTAAAAACAGAAGGAAAGAAAGAAAAATAAAAAGACAGAACGAAAGAAAGAAAGAAACAACGGAAGAAATAAAGAATAAAGGAAAGAAAGAAAGAAAGAAAGTAAGTAGAAATGAATGAAAGAACAAAAGAAACAAAGAAGGAAAGAAACAAAGAAAGACAGAAAGAAAGAACGAACGAAAGAAAGAACAAAAGAAAGAAAGAAAGAAAGAACAAAAGAAAGGAAGAAAGAAAGAAAACAGAAAGAAAGAAAGAAAGAAAGAGCGAAAGAAAGAAAGAACAAACGAAAGAAAGAAATAACGAAAGAAAGAAATAACGAGAGATGAAAAGAAGAAAGAACGAAAGAAGACAAGAATGAAATAAGGAAAGAAAGAAACAAAGAACAAATGAAAGAAATAAAGAACGAAAGAAGACAAGAAAGACAGAAAGAACCAAAGAAGAAAAGAAGAAAGAACGAAAGAATAAAAGAAAGAACGAAAGAAAGAAAGAACGAAAGAAAGAAAGAACGAAAGAAGACAAGAAAGACAGAAAGAACCAAAGAAGAATAGAAGAAAGAAAGAAAGAACTAAAAAAAGAAAGAGCAAAAGAAAGAAAGAAGAAACAAAGAAAGAAAGAATGAAAGAAAGAAAGAAATAACAAAAGAAGAAAAGAAAGAATGAATGAAATAAGGAAAGAAAGAAAGAACAAATGAAAGAAATAAAGAACGAAAGAAGACAAGAAAGACAGAAAGAACCAAGGAAGAAAGAACGAAAGAAGAAAAGAAAGAACGAAAGAAGACAAGAAAGACAGAAAGAACGAAAGAAGAAAAGAAAGAAGAAAAGAAAGAACGAAAGAAAGAAACCTGATATAAAAATGTGCTAAAATAAGACAGATATGTTCTGCAATATTACTTTAACCAGACAGTTTCATGTGTGAAAGAATATTAGGCAACTTATACACAAGCAAAAATCTGGCAATCTAACATCATGGCTGTTGTGTGTCTGTGTGCGCATTTTAGGTATTTATTTGTTGTTGGTAAAATGGCATATGCATAACTACACAATCTGAATTGTCTACTGTATGAGATATTATATTCATCAGTAATAAACGTATTATTTCCCCAATAATAATAATAATGCATAACACACAATTATAAATTATTATTTACCTCATCAACTGTCTCAGACGAGAACGAATGATGCCAAAAGCTGACGATGGTAACTGAATATACTATCTAAAATTGTCTACACTGTATATCCCAATTATAACCCGTTAGGGGTTGAACACGATATCTTCATTCAGCAAAAAATAATAAAAAGCGAAAACGATAAAACAATCAAACTGAGTCAGTGTCGAGCTAGGTCGGAAAAAAAAAATTACGTCTTAATATAAATCAATAGCGATCACTGCGTGGGAAAAGAAAGAATGGTAAATATAAACAACGCCAGTGTCAATGTAAACCACATACCTGCAGTTCGAACACAAAACTAAACATTCTCATCAGAGGCGGATCTACTATGAAGCTCTATAATACCTTTCTTTCTAATCCCCCCAACACTTTTTTTAGATACAAGAAGCCTCTCCAAGAGTTCAAGTTTCAAGACCTCCCTAAATGTAGATCGGCCACTGATACTTACTCCCCTACAGCAGTATATGTTATACCTTCACCTTTTACCTTCATTTAAAAAGACACGGTTTTCATTAATTCCTTTGGCTGGTGTCGCCGTTAAAAAATGTCAACCAGACACGATACGAGATGCATACAAATGTCATGGACAGATCGACTTAAACATTTGTTCAGCAATAGTTCACTGCCTAAGTAAGTAAGCGTCTTGTCTTTTCCCTGCCCTCTCCTCAATGGATCCGACGTCAACTCCATGTTTGATAAGAGTCCAGACGCAATCTATTTGCTGGGCGCTGAGCGTAGAAAAACAGGTGCACGCTATGCCTAGCAAATATCCCCGCAATTTGTTTAATAGATAGGGTAATTAAAGTGTTAAATAACACTGACAAACAACATTTTTCTTTCTTATATAAGAATAAGTGTTCTTAGGTCAGTTTCTTGCGCTGATTTCAAATTTGAAATCCGTTTATCTCTATCACGTCGGGTTTTTAAGATATTTGTGAATAAATATATTTTTGGGAAACCGTTATTTGCTCCGTTTCATTTTTACTATATAACTTTTTAAAAATTAATAAAATGCAAAATAATTCTACTTTTTATACTGCTAAAAGATGCATGACATATGTTACGCTATTTTTCAAATAGTTACTGTATTTTGAAATAATTCTGAGTGAAATATGGCTTCTAGAAGTTGTAGAAATTCGGCTGATCTGTTCTGTTACGTGTACGGATATTTTACCGATCGTGTTCACCAGAAAAACTTTACACCATTGCTAAAGAAAGCATATGAACTTTATTTCGATTCGAAAGTTGATGATGCAAATAAATCTGGAAGCCAAATGCAGTTTGTTCGACTTGTGCAAATACATTGGCAGGTTGGTTACGAAAATCGCCGAAGCATAAGTCGATGCCTTTTGGAGTGCCAGTAATATGGCGTGAACCGACAAATCACGCTACTGATTGTTACTTCTGCTTGACAAATATCTATGGTTTCACTTTTAAAACTAGAAAGTCTGTGGTTTATCCAAATATTGAATCGGTTTCGAAACCAGTGCCTCATGATCCAATCACGTGTACGATCCCAGTTCCACCAGAACAATATCCGTTGGACGTGAATGAACCATCAGAAAGTGATAGTTTACCTGCTTTAGAAACTAATTCTGACTCGGATTATGTACCGGTGAATGATGGTGTTCACTTAATTAACCATTCAGAACTTTCAGATCTAATACGTGATCTCGCTCTCACCAAAGGACAAGCGGAATTACTTGGTTCGCGACTCAAAGAATGGAATCTTTTAGCGCCCAATACTCCGATATCTAAATTTCGTCATAGACACAGAGGACTTGTTCAATACTTTGATATGGATGATGACATTTGCTATTGCAAAGATGTAAAAGGTCTAATGGTGCACCTCGGTCATGAGCACATAGTCAACGAATGGCGACTTTTCATCGACTCTTCCAAGACTAGTCTAAAAGCCGTGTTATTGCATTCTCTTCTTCTTCCGTCCTTAGCCAAAGACCGACCAAGCAGTCAGAGGCCATCACGCCTTGTGGCGTCTTAAGGGCAACAGCAGATTGATTTTCTCTGTTGTAGTTTCCCATCACGCCTAGCGGCGTCTTTAGGGCAACAACAAATAGATCCATCTGCCGTTGTTTCCGTAATCGGTGTGACAAGCCAACGGGTGATCAGCCCATTGGGCTGTGTTATTGCATAATGGAAATTTATTTTCATCAATTCCAGTCGCCTACTCTGTTCATATGAAAGAAACTTATGACAATATGGCTATACTTTTGGCAAAAATAAAGTACAATGACTACCAATGGCGGATTTGTGGAGAACTAAAGGTCATTGCAATTCTCACGGGCATGCAGACTGGGTATACTAAATTTTGTTGCTTCCTATGTGAATGGGACAGCCGCAACAGACAGGAACATTATGCAAGAAAGGTGTGGCCTATCAGGGATTGTATGCAGCTCGGGCATAAAAATGTAATACACGAGCCATTAGTTAACAAAGACAGCATCATTTTACCACCGTTACATATAAAGTTGGGGCTCATGAAGAATTTCGTAAAAGCGTTAGATAAAACGAGCAAAGCTTTCACTTATCTTCGAGAAAAGTTTCCGCAAATTAGCGATGCAAAGATAAAGGAAGGTATCTTTGTAGGACCTCAGATTAGGAAAGTTATTGCAGACAAACAATTCGAGAACTTGTTACATGGTAGTGAACTTCGCGCATGGATGGCATTCAAATCGATCGTCGATAACTTTCTGGGAAATCACAAATCTGTCGACTATGTGCATATTGTTAAGCAGTGCATAGATGAATACAGAATTATGGGCTATAACATGTCCCTCAAAATCCATTTGCTCGATTCGCATCTTGACTTTTTCCCTGACAACCTTGGCGAAGTCAGCGATGAACATGGAGAACGATTCCATCAAGATATCGCCGTAATGGAGTCACGTTATCAAGGACGGTGGAGTGTGACCATGCTTGTCGATTATTGTTGGATGCTTCATCGCGATGTACCACATGCCATTCACCGACGAAAGTCGACTGCAAAGAAATTCAAGCCTACATAACTGTTATACTTCTTGTACAAATGATGTTGTAATACTGTATGCGTTGTTAAAAAACTTCAATTGCGTATTTCTAGAGATCCCGACCTGATAGAGAAAATCGGTTTGCAGATTTAAAAACAGCGCATTAAAATTGACCAGAAAAACATAGAAATGTTAGAGAAAGAAAAAAAAAATTTTTTTTTGTTAGTCAGTGTAATCCTACGTTAAAAGTTTTGGAAGTGTGTTTTTTTTTTTTCTTGTGAGGAGGCTCTAAACTTGCAACCATAGGTAGAAGTCCGGGGGGTATATTAGAGCGCAATTGTCAGTGCAAAAACCAAGGCCCTGGAATCGGAGTCGGGAGTCGTGGAGTCTGTCTTTCTTTAGTGTAGTTGGAGTCGGTTAAAAATGTTCGGACACCGACTCCGAATATTATGCCATATGACTAGTAAAAACACTGTCGTCGGAGTCGACAGTCAAGAGTCGGACTTCTAAAATTTCAACAGTCGGAGTTGGAGAAATTTTTTACTGACATCACAACCCAGGGACAAACGAGAACCCTGTGTCTGAACTCTAACGCAGCGTCGGCAGTGGCGGATCAACATTTTGGGGGCCCTGAAGCTTGAACTCTTGGAGGGGGCCCTTTTATTAAAAAAAAAAAAAAAAAATTTGTGAGGATGGGAAAGAAATGTATTATAGAGATAAATGGACTTGGAGGACCTGAAGTTCAAGCTTTATAGTAGATCCACAACAACACACATATAAAAACTGAAGACAAATGAATGAATTTTCAAAAAAGAAACAACTCTGCTGGGAGTTGAATGCAGAACATTTGCTTGGAAGGTATATGTTCTGATCACTAGACCACTATCCACCTTGGTATATGTGATTTTTAAAATCTTAACTATCACCAAGAGCCGACGCTCAGTGACAGTGGATCAAAGAAGAAGAAATCTTAACTATTTTAATGATTGCCTCCATCATTCTGAATTAGTTCGCTGAAGACGTACCAAGAAAAATATAAGATAAGAATATTAGCAATGAGAAAATATAATATATTTTAATACATTTGTTAAAATACAAGGCTGACAAGGTGTATCCATAAGAGATTTGTGCTCCGAAGGAAAAGTTAAACTTACCAGAACATACTACATGAAGCACATTTTACAAAATACTCTTATTTCTGTTTTTTCTAGCAACATATTCACGTACAGTTTTGTCATATGAGAGCTTCCTTGCAATGTCATTTTCTAGAGACAATATGCATAACGAATTTAAGTGCTCTTCAGTCATGGTAGACCGAAATTTGTTTTTTTTTTATAAAGGATAACTTTGAAAAATTTCTTTCTGCTTCACAGCTCGTGATGGGCATTGTCAAGCGGAGTAGTAATATTGGAGAACACTTCAATTAGGTGTTGCTCACAAATAAACTGAAGAACTTCTGCACATTTCATTTTAGATGGCGTGTTTTCTTCTGTGTTCTGGGATTTCCTAAGGTGCAAATATTCTTTGAACTGATAACACTCGTTTACTAATTTGTGGTCAATATCATCTTTGTAATACGATATTATAAGTTAAATACTGTCCTCATCAATTTCAGAATTGTTCACCAATTCTGAGAGGAACTTGAACCTTTTCGCAATCTGCTCATATGGGTCAATCCTCTTGCGTAGTTAACTGGATTATCAAGCAGTCATAGAGTTGATATAGAACTTCTATCCTAAGTTTGTCAGCTCCTCTCAAAGAAGCAATACCACGTGTTCCATCTGAAAATGTCCTTGTAACAATGCGTTTGGAAGCATCAGAATAACTTGAAAAAGTGATATCTTCACACAAACCTTTTGTTTCTGATTCATAGTGTGCAATCCTATCGGCTGAATTTTCTTTAAGTTCTTTAACAAACAAAAGTAAAGATGAAAGCAGAAGATAACCTTCAAATACATCAAAACCAGGGGTTTGGAGTTTCTTACTTGTTTTGTTGAAACGCTCCAGCACTTCTTCCCAAACGACTGTTAAAATAACATATTCCAGCTGTACCAACTTGTTGTATAAATTCTTTGCATCTCGTTTACATTCAGGCTTCTCTTCTGAGTCTTCAAAAATATGTTTGAGAGTTTGTAAAATACCCATATATCCATTTTTAATAGCCCGGACTGCTTCATAGTGTGCAGACCATCTAGTTACACTTAAGCTCTTCAGAGAAAAATGTAGATTGTCCTGTGTGTTTAAAATCCCCCATCTTCATGGAGATCCAGAAAAGAAAACATACAGCTCCTGCAAAATGCCAAAATAGTCAACACCTTCAGGTACAGTAGACACTGCCTTTTCTCCAACCAGGTTAAGTGAATGGGCTGCACATGGTACATAGTCTTCTTCTTCTTTGATCAATAACCGCCAAAGCAGTCAGTGGCCATCACGCCTGGTGGCGTCTTGTAGGGCAGCAACAAATTGATTCAACTTTGCTCAGTCGGCGGCCATCCTCCGTACAGTGCCCCAACTCTAGTTTATTCTTGTTGTTGTTGTACATAGTCTGCGTACCTGTTAATGTTTTTAAAGAGTGCTTACAGCCCTTTCTCCGAGCCCTTCATGTTAGATGCATTATCGTAGGGCTGAGCACGGATATTTTCAAGTGAAAGCTTATGTTCACCCAGGACTTGTTGTATTTACTTGAACAAGGTCGTGGATGAATGGTTTTCTATCGGTAAAAATGTTAAAAATCTCTTACAGGGTTTTCCATTATAGCAGTATCGAACCACAATTACCAGCTGATCAACATGTGTCAGGTCAGGCGTAGAGTCAACAATAATAGAGTAGTATTTGGTGTCTAGGTTGTTGATTTGATTCATAATTTCATCTTGCATATGTTTTCCATAATTTCTATCAATTCTTCATACATGGTTTTGGATAGGTAAGTAGCATTTACTTTTTCATTTTTACATTTCTCGAGATGTTCATGTAAAAATGGGTCGAATTCTGCAATAAGTTCAATGGCCCCCATGAAGTTTCCATTATTTGGTGAGCCCCACTTCTCCTCATGACCTCTAAATGCCAAACCTCTTTCACTTAAGAACTTTATAACAGCTACAACTCTTTTCAGTACTTCAAAATAGTACTGTATGGTTTTTGTCATCTGTCCTTTAAGTTGCTGATCCACTGTATTTCTATTTGACTTTCTTGTTATCCAACACAACATCGCCCTCTTATGTTCCATGCTGTCTTCATGATTCTCCAGAGTTCTGAGTATATTCATCCAGTCAGAAAACCCACCTGTTGTAAGAGATCTGCGGCATTTAGAAAAGAGTTTGCAAACAAAACAGTATATACAGCCTTTGCTCTTTGAGTAAACTAACCAGGATCTCATCACAGTCTGGCCATTTTTCAATCTTTTTTCAAAATATTTGTTTGAGAAACTTCTGTTTTGCTCCTTGTAAACCCTGCCTGATTCGGTATATACATCATCTGGTTTGTCATTTTGAAAAAAACAAACCTGTCTTGCATTAAACAATTCTGTATGAATCCATTATCAACTGTTATGGGCCAGTTTTGGAGGTCACTGTATTCTTTGAAATCACTGAATTTGCTTCATGTTTCATGTTTCTGCTCAGTCTCTGCTTGTTCCGCGGTACTTTCATGTTGACCACTGTGATCGTCATCTGTATCAAAAGCGTCAACAGTGGGTTGAATATTGCTAGAAAGAGCTCCCACAGTTTGTGCACAATCAGTGGCTTCAGTGGTGTTTGCTTGGCTTGTTTCAACTGTAGGTGTTGACAAACTTGACATTGCCAAATAGTTTGTTAGTTTTTGACATTTAGAGATTTCGTCAGATCGGTTTTTCCTTGAGTTTGCGTTTTTGGTATCCACTTAAGTACTTTCGTGAACTAATTGTTATTCCTCTAGGGTCTCGACCTCTGTTAAAAAGGGACAAAAATTACATTAGCCACAGCAGAACAGCCAACTTACCGCCATACTCCACCTTTACACCATCTGTGCTACTGACTCTCAAACTTTGAGATTGTTGAAATATATACAACAAAAAATTAATCAATTTGAGTCGTGCGACTATTGTCGCATGCTTTGAAAGGAACAAAATTTATGTCTACTTTCTGAGAAAGCGTTTTTTTTCGTTTACGGCTAGCCTACATGATACTTTAATAACCTTTTAATTTTTATGTTAACTATTATTTTGTATTGAATTACAAACTATTATTTTGTATTGAATTACACTATATTATTAATACAGTATTAATATTTTTTTTAAACCCCTTCTCATACAGCAGACCCAAAATTTTTAAGCAATGTGGACTAAAGTCGCTTTTGGGGCCCCTCCGGGATTAGGGGCCCTGAAGCTTAAGCTTCATTAGTTTCATAGTAGATCCGCCACTGAGCGTCGGTAACTACAAAGCCCTGAAGAAGACTGCTAGTGCACGTGAACTAGAATGATGAAGCTCTGAAAAGTGCAAGTCCTGAAAAGGACTGCTACTACATCACTCGGAACAGCAGTGATCCTGTGCTCGATCGCTGAGTTGCACAGTGGTTAGAATGTATACTTCTCGAGTCAAAGTTACTAGGGTCGAAGCCAGGTAGCCTCACGTTCCAGGCTACCCAGCTGCAAATGGGTGCTTGACTCCGTTTGTGAGTTAGGCAAGTAAAAAATAAAAGCGAGGAATGGAACCGAGTGACTACCTCATAAGGCTGAGACTTCGTATAGGTGAAGTTTATATCGCCTCATTCCCGTACAGCAGTATCTGCTTATGGGACTGCCTTGATTGTTTAATGTATTTTCGTTAATCTTCACATTTATTATCAAATAGCTGAAAAAAACAAACAAACAAAAAAAAAGAAATAAATTAAATTAAAATAAAACAGAACAGGCAAAAGTAAGTACCTTAACTTGTCTAATTAACACAGACACGTCTTTCATTCATTCTTTCTTTCTTTCTTTCTTTCTTTCTTTCTTTCTTTCTTTCTTTCTTTCTTTCTTTCTTTCTTTCTTTCTTTCTTTCTCACTTTTTTTCTCACTTTCTATCTTTCGTTCTTTCTCGCTTTCTTTCCTTCTGTCGTTCTTTCTTTTTACTCAACCGATGTCTTTTAGAATCAACGAAGTAACAAGTAAATGGAGTAACAATTGATTACAAGAAAAAAAAAAACATTGAAGAAAAGGCTCATATAATACAAGCAATGACAGGCTATTATTCTCTTCAAGCAGAGAAATACTAACAAGATATCCTGTATATATCCATGCTCTTCATTTCGTTAGCAGCGAAAACGGAAAGAGAAAAACGACGAGAAAACGGATAGATAACGTGTGGAAGAACACTGTTCAATAACATATTTCTTTTTTTTATTTTTTGTTATCGTTCGCACGCTATTACTCGAGGCGAAATCTCCGATTAATATAACCTGAGACTGATTTTACGTGAGTATCCCTTTTTTCCCTGTACAATGACAGATGTCCTCTCGCCATTCAGGCAGTTACTCGCCGATTTCAGAGGTACCCATTAGAGCTTGGTCGGCTCAGAAGCCGTTCAGGTTATTCCAGTCCCTGGTCGACGACACTCTTTCAAATATCTTTGCCAGGGCTCGAATTATTCCAGTCCAAGTCCCAGTCGACGACACTCACTTAAATGTTCTCACCAGGGCCCGAACCTGGATCGCCCGGTCGCCAGCGCAGTGTAGTAACCATTACACCAGCGCGGCTCCCCAATAACAGATAAAAGTGAAACACGCAAACTAAAATTAATAATTAATTTTTTTTTTTTACCTGAGTGTCTCTGGAGTTGATAAGAGCGACATTAAATAATATTTCAATTTAGGGGTTCAAGCATTAAAAAAAAAACTTGTATAGGACGCAATGGTTTGACATGATTGATGGAAATAATATTTTCTGCAACTGGTCTCCGGTGGGGGTTGGAGTGGCTAAATGATACCGGGTACGCTCCCAGTACAGGGAATATAATTAATGGAAATGTTTTCACAACCACTGAATTCTTAATGATGTCAAACTCCCCTCTGATCTCATGGGTAGTGAGATCGGATGCTATCCTTCTCGGATAAGGGCGAAAAAAAAGATTGAAGGTCCCGAGTGCAAGTTGCGCACGTTAAAAATTCCTCGGCAGTTCAAAATCGTAAAGAGTAGGCCATACGGCCGATGCCCTGGTAAAATTAAAAATTAGGAAACCTACCCATTACAAAAATATTTATAGAATGCGTGATTCCTGTATACACTGATTAAGATTCTCGCCAGTGCTGCGGAATTCTTGCACTGTGCTGAGATCTTCCTTATGTGATCTTAGAGACGCGATCGAAGCACTGGTGTCGTTGCCCGTGTGTAATGAAGGTAGTCCAACACCAATTTTCTGTTACTCAGAGTCTTCATGGATCGTTTTATTTCTATTAAAGTATGGTGATGTCACACATATTTGTAAAGTAGATTGAATGAATGAGGAGTAAAAAAAAATTTAAAGTTTGAACAACATCAAACAAAAACTTTAGTTTAAATATACCAGGCCCGAAAACTTGACTCCCGTCACAAGCACACGAATAAAATCGGCTAAGAACACCTGCCTTTCGTCCTTTAAGAGTTAAATGTATGACTTAGTTCTCATGTTTTTTTCTATTGTTTCCTCGCATTTGTCTCTGGCTAAGGCATTGTGCCCGAAACGTTGGCAACTTTCTTTGTGCTTTGTCCTAATGTGACACATTATTTATTTTAGTTTACTCCTACCTGAGTGTCTACGTGATTAGTCACTTGAATTTTAAATAAAATAGTACTAAAAACCAAAATATGTACCTGGACAGCTTGAAATAATAAAAGTGTAGTTTAACAAAAAACGTGCCGAAAGTTTCAGCAAAAGCAGGCCACAGTGTCATTAATATAGCCATTAACGGTGTAACGGAATGGCCAAATTATCTATTCTAATACCAAAATCGTAACAGCACGGTTTTGGTCTGATTGGCTGCAAGTGGTTGGCACATGTAGACACACCGGCAAGTTACCGCGTGAAACAAATACTTCGTGATATTTTGTAAGTATCTCGTTTTGGTTTGTATTTATTTAGATCTAAGTGTTTGTATAGGAGAAGGCGGTAAGTTAAAAACAATGAATGAAGCATGCAGATGCAATAGGAAAGGAACAGATAACCAACAGTTCAGGAAAGAATTTATAGTTGAAAGGCAGAAATTCAATGTAAATTTATTCTTAGGTATGGGAATAGTCCTACCTTTATGAATGTTCTTTTCGTTCATCAGTGTTATATAAGTCAATCCTAACATATAGACGTAGTCCATAGACCATTAATAAACAATCCGGAAAAGCTCTAGGGGACATAGAGATTTGGTTTGTGAAAAGGATGAAAAGAATATCTTAGACCTTTGAAAAGAGTAAAAAGGAAGTTTTGAAAGAAGCCATTGCAGGATGTAAGCTTGGTACCAACATTATCTCTGTACCTGCGGTATCAGCCCCATGACAGCCGAACATCTGCTGGAGTCCTGCCCAACCTACAGCAATGAACGAAGTAGCATATGGCAACAACCCACTTCTCTCCACGAAAAACTGTTTGGAGATGTCAGGAACCTTGAGCTGACTACTACCTTTATTAGAGTCATTAATGTAGAAGTCTGAGAGTGAATGAGATGACCGGAACCTTGAGCTGACTACTAACTTTATTAGAGTCATTAATGTGGAAGTCTGAGAGTGAATGAGATGACCGGAACCTTGAGCTGACTACTACCTTTATTAGAGTCATTAATGTGGAAGTCTGAGAGTGAATGAGATGACCGGAACCTTGAGCTGACTACTACCTTTATTAGAGTCATTAATGTGGAAGTCTGAGGGCGAACAAGATGTCAGGAACCTTGAGCTGACTACTACCTTTATTAGAGTCATTAATGTAGAAGTCTGAGAGTGAATGAGATGACCGGAACCTTGAGCTGACTACTAACTTTATTAGAGTCATTAATGTGGAAGTCTGAGAGTGAATGAGATGACCGGAACCTTGAGCTGACTACTACCTTTATTAGAGTCATTAATGTAGAAGTCTGAGAGTGAATGAGATGACCGGAACCTTGAGCTGACTACTAACTTTATTAGAGTCATTAATGTGGAAGTCTGAGAGTGAATGAGATGACCGGAACCTTGAGCTGACTACTAACTTTATTAGAGTCATTAATGTAGAAGTCTGAGAGTGAATGAGATGACCGGAACCTTGAGCTGACTACTAACTTTATTAGAGTCATTAATGTAGAAGTCTGAGGGCGAACAAGATGTCAGGAACCTTGAGCTGACTACTACCTTTATTAGAGTCATTAATGTAGAAGTCTGAGAGTGAATGAGATGACCGGAACCTTGAGCTGACTACTACCTTTATTAGAGTCATTAATGTAGAAGTCTGAGAGTGAATGAGATGACCGGAACCTTGAGCTGACTACTACCTTTATTAGAGTCATTAATGTGGAAGTCTGAGGGCGAACGAGATGACCGGAACCTTGAGCTGAATACTACCTTTATTAGAGTCATTAATGTGGAAGTCTGAGGGCGAACGAGATGACCGGAACCTTGAGCTGAATACTACCTTTATTAGAGTCATTAATGTGGAAGTCTGAGGGCGAACGAGATGACCGGAACCTTGAGCTGAATACTACCTTTATTAGAGTCATTAATGTGGAAGTCTGAGGGCGAACAAGATGTCAGGAACCTTGAGCTGACTACTACCTTTATTAGAGGCATTAGTGTGGAAGTCTGAGAGTGAATGAGATGACCGGAACCTTGAGCTGACTACTAACTTTATTAGAGTCATTAATGTGGAAGTCTGAGGGCGAACAAGATGTCAGGAACCTTGAGCTGACTACTACCTTTATTAGAGTCATTAATGTGGAAGTCTGAGGGCGAACGAGATGACCGGAACCTTGAGCTGAATACTACCTTTATTAGAGTCATTAATGTGGAAGTCTGAGGGCGAACGAGATGACCGGAACCTTGAGCTGAATACTACCTTTATTAGAGTCATTAATGTGGAAGTCTGAGAGTGAATGAGATGTCAGGAACCTTGAGCTGACTACTACCTTTATTAGAGGCATTAGTGTGGAAGTCTGAGAGTGAATGAGATGACCGGAACCTTGAGCTGACTACTAACTTTATTAGAGTCATTAATGTGGAAGTCTGAGGGCGAACAAGATGTCAGGAACCTTGAGCTGACTACTACCTTTATTAGAGTCATTAATGTGGAAGTCTGAGAGTGAATGAGATGACCGGAACCTTGAGCTGACTACTACCTTTATTAGAGTCATTAATGTGGAAGTCTGAGGGCGAACAAGATGTCAGGAACCTTGAGCTGACTACTACCTTTATTAGAGTCATTAATGTGGAAGTCTGAGAGTGAATGAGATGACCGGAACCTTGAGCTGACTACTAACTTTATTAGAGTCATTAATGTGGAAGTCTGAGGGCGAACAAGATGTCAGGAACCTTGAGCTGACTACTACCTTTATTAGAGTCATTAATGTGGAAGTCTGAGAGTGAATGAGATGACCGGAACCTTGAGCTGACTACTAACTTTATTAGAGTCATTAATGTGGAAGTCTGAGGGCGAACAAGATGTCAGGAACCTTGAGCTGACTACTACCTTTATTAGAGTCATTAATGTGGAAGTCTGAGAGTGAATGAGATGACCGGAACCTTGAGCTGACTACTAACTTTATTAGAGTCATTAATGTGGAAGTCTGAGGGCGAACAAGATGTCAGGAACCTTGAGCTGACTACTACCTTTATTAGAGGCATTAGTGTGGAAGTCTGAGAGTGAATGAGATGACCGGAACCTTGAGCTGACTACTAACTTTATTAGAGTCATTAATGTGGAAGTCTGAGGGCGAACAAGATGTCAGGAATCTTGAGCTGACTACTACCTTTATTAGAGTCATTAATGTGGAAGTCTGAGGGCGAACAAGATGTCAGGAATCTTGAGCTGACTACTACCTTTATTAGAGTCATTAATGTGGAAGTCTGAGAGTGAATGAGATGACCGGAACCTTGAGCTGACTACTACCTTTATTAGAGTCATTAATGTGGAAGTCTGAGGGCGAACAAGATGTCAGGAACCTTGAGCTGACTACTACCTTTATTAGAGGCATTAGTGTGGAAGTCTGAGAGTGAATGAGATGACCGGAACCTTGAGCTGACTACTAACTTTATTAGAGTCATTAATGTGGAAGTCTGAGGGCAAACGAGATGTCAGGAACCTTGAGCTGACTACTGCCTTTATTAGAGTCATTAATGTGGAAGTGTTGAGGGCAAACGAGATGTCAGGAACCTTGAGCTGACTACTGCCTTTATTAGAGTCATTAATGTGGAAGTGTTGAGGGCAAACGAGATGTCAGGAACCTTGAGCTGACTACTGCCTTTATTAGAGTCATTGATGTGGAAGTCTGAGAGTGAATGAGATGTCAGGAACCTTGAGCTGACTACTACCTTTATTAGAGGCATTAGTGTGGAAGTCTGAGAGTGAATGAGGAAGAAGAAGGAAGCTATCCATTTTTTTAGCATGTTAGAAGAAAAAGAAAGCTGGCATATTTGTTAACAGCAGAAAATATCAGGGAAAAAGAGAAAGAGGACAACAAAGAGATAATATAATGGACAGTTTGACATCATGACATGGACAGATATCAACAACAGATTTGATCAACAGTGCTGGAGACAGGAAGTTATGAAGAGACATGATCTCCTACGCCACTAGGCGTAGTATTTGAAGAAAAAAGAAGTATTTGAAGAAGAAGGAACAAGGGGCTAGAATTGTAGTTAACCCTCAGGGAACCTGCCCAAATAGACGACATGTGCTATTGCAATAGTGGTTTATGTGACGACTGTTTCATATAAAAGCAGTTGCTGGATGTAACTTTTCGTTTCTTTCTGTGTCTACTTAGAAATCTCCTGAAGTCACGTGGTGCATTCTGACCTATATTCTCACCTACATTCTGAATTACATTTTGACCAACATTCAGATCTATATTCTAACAGTTACTTACATCCACTCGTTACTCATGGTTACCACTATTTTCCGTTTCACTGACACTTATCTGATCCTCTTTATCAGTTCCGCATTGGTTATCTTGTCATATAATTTCAATCCATCTGTTCTACATAATCACTCATTGTGGAAATACACACATATATACGCATACATTACAAATGTGGCGAATTCCACACGCATTCAACATAACAACATGTTGTAAGCACTATTTTGGGATACACGTATTTTAACTACATGAATTATGCTCGTAAATTACTCCCATGTCAACTTTTGTACTTGATGATCGAGCTAGGATGGTCACAACTCGAGACAGTCGTAACGGATTTTAGAGTCATTGTTAATCCTTCTCTCCTTTATCTGACCAGGATTGTAGAGAACACACACATCACATTCATCAGCGACTGGGATTGGTTGAACTATCATAACAGTAACTAGGACATACTATACATTTTTGTTTACATTTCTTCCAAACGATTTCCTCCTTCCTTTTCCTTTTCACACCTAATGGATCATGGAGCCACCTCTACAGTTGGCCTCTTTGCAGTCAGCCTGCACAACGCACCCTCCTGCTCTTGGAGCGGTGCATACGCGGTGCTCCCTACGGAGCACACAGTTACCACTGTAGCTGGTCCCCATGCAGAAAGCCTGCACCAAGCAGTCATATGTTCTTGTAACTGTGGTTTCTGTGGCAAGCAGTGGCGTATCCTGGTAATGCGAGCTAGGCGTGCTGCTACTTAAAATGAATATGTACGCCTACTATTTAACTTCTTCCCCTCTTAATTTAAAAACCAACTATATTCAATTACGCAACGATAGTTATTAGGGGTATATGTCAATTATCTCCGAAATACTAATTAACTTACAACTTGAAACTCACTGTCACTGTAATAATCTGCATTCCCGGCAACTAACAAAAATTAATCACAACAAACACTGGACGGACACAGCCGATTTTTACAACTCGAGAGCTGCAAGACTACCGCACGCATGTTCGTATTGTATTGACGTATCTGGCCATGACCCCGATCCACACAAACCAGTCTTCAAACGTAAAACCGAAAGGTGCAGCACGCATAGTGACGGAATTACCCGAGAAACTTCGGGCGATTGCTACCAACCAAAAAAACCGCACTATAAAACGCGTCTGGGAAACTGAAACTAGATATACTCGTAGATTCTATGCGGGAAAATCCATTATCTTGATGCGTGCGGTCCGAAAGCAGAACATTATAAGAGAAATATTTTATAGAATAATACATTAAATTTTTATTTTCCTTCGGGCATAGGTGTGCGCAGCACGCACAGCACACCTAGAGAATACGCCACTGGTGGCAAGCAATTTGTCATGAAGAGATTTCCTGCCTCATGCCCAGCCTCATATTAGACGCCTTGTGCATCATGACTGAGTGTACAATAGGCCTATTTTTTTTTGGGGGTCTCTTTAGAGACTCCTAGGAACTACACGTAGATGTGCGAGACAATTATAAGTACAGGTGATATTAGTAATTGTACCGTGCACAGTCAAGCGTCGAGTGGCACAGTCAAACGTCGAGTGGCACAGTCAAACGTCGAGTGGCACAGTCAAGCGTCGAGTGGCACAGTCAAGCGTCGAGTGGCACAGTAGTTACAGTCGATGTTAACAGATTCAAAACCCGGTAACGTCACCCATCTGTAAACGGATACCTGACTCTTCCCTTGAGTTAGGAAAGGCAAAGACGACGAGGAAGGGAACCTGTCATCCCACCTCATAAAGCTGAGAGCTAGTATGTTGAAGTCTCTAACACTTCATTCACTTACTCTCATCAGCCATGAGACTAACTTTTTATTTTTTTTAACCGTATACAGTACATTTCCTTTCTATGCACATGTATTTCAAATGTATCATTTTGTTGGTTTTAAAATATTAATGAACCAATTTTTTTATCAATTTAATTTGTAAGTATCACATGACAGTACACGGAAACCTTGATGAGAGTCATCATTATCATTTCCTGTTCGCTCCTTGTGGAGCAAGGAAAATTACTGTAACTGGTTCCTTTGCAAGAAGCCTGCAGCAGGCATGTACGTACACTGCAGCGGTGGTGCCTGTAACAGTATGTTTTGCCAGCCCCCAGTACAAGCTCGTGTTAGTCATCTTGAACGACATGCCCGAGCGAACAGTAGTCCTATTCTTTCTGTGCCTCGAGACCCCCGGGAACCACTCACGACTGCATGCATGGAGCATATCTGGAGTCATCCTTACATGTATTTCCTCATTTCATTTGCTGCAGGTATCGACGACAGAGCACGATCTCCGTAGCACCCACGATGATTCTGGATAGTTAAAATTCTCATGGTTTACTTGCGATAAATGGTGGAAGTGTTCGGTCACCCTAGTAGAGCCACCATACCAGGGAAGAGGCAAGGGATGTCCCTTACGTAGTCCATTTGCTTGGTGCGGCTGGAGTTTGGCATCAAACGTGGGACTAGCAGAAATGGACGTGAGAGAAGATGCATTTGTCGCATGTACAACCAGTGTGCTACAGGTACAATTAGCGTTCATACTCTTCGACATTTGCTGAGGGAGACTGAGCACCGATGGGTTTGCCCGGAGTGCAGTGAGGTCGATTCTGATTAACAATAACAATAAAAATAACATCCTTATAGGACCACCAGCTAAGAACAATGCTACAGTATACAGATGTGGAAGTGAACCTCTTTGAGGCTTATTACGCCCTCATTGACTCTTGAAATCATCTACACACTTCCAGGGATTCCAACTGTGGGGAAACTTGTTGAGAACCCAGCATTGCACACTAAGCTTGGAGGAGTCACTTGAGCCCCAGACGTAACTTTGGCTGTTACCTGGGTGGCTGCATGCAGGAGGATCTCACTATGGACCCATCATAGGGAGTGGGAGCTGAGAAGTGGGTCTGTGTAGGACGTGGCAATTCGTTGGGGGAGCCCAGAACCAGAGCTCAGTATTTTAGCTCTGAATGTTTGGTGAGCTCCTTGGATGGCGGGAAATGCACTGCATGCCACGCGTTTCTTCTTCCTGGGTGGGGACCAGATGTGATGATCCTTTAAATGCACGGCAAGCTGGAGAAACTGGAGCTTGTCGTAGATTTTGGATAGGAGAATTAAGACTTGGGTTAGGTCCCTTCTGAATAGCTTAGAATGAGTGATAGATACAGTGAGAGCTGGAGAAAAGCAATAGAATTTCCACACGTGAGATGATAGAAGGTGATATAGAGGCTGTCTTTGAGAATCGAGATAATCTTCTCTCTCTCACCTATCATCTACGACCGCTTTTAAAGTGTCTGACAGTCTAAACCACAGATATATATTACATAAATCTCTATCTACTCACGGGCACGCACATACACGTGACGACAGGTAAACACACAGACGTGGGAAAACTATAACAATGATATACAGATAATTGGGATCGAGCTGACCAACGCACTGATTTTTTTTGTTCAAGAGAGATATTTTAATTATCATATCAAAATTTCTCACAACACCAAAAAATTACATCAAGGAAAAAAACCTATGCAAATAGTCATAAATTTAAGAAAATGCTACAAGGATGATAGCCCCGTTATGATCTTAGCTCTAGGTTTAGCCCACAGCCCCGTTAAGAGAACAGATGATGGCCCAAAAAGTTATAGATACGTAGGGTTGAGGCTAAGAGTTTTTCTTCTTTTCTCGTAAATGTATGCACAGAGTTGAATAATCTGATTTAGCCTAAGAAGTAAAGAAACTCTAGCAAATAGTAACAAATTCTGCAGGTTAAACAAAAAGAATTAAGACAGTAAATGGGTGACAATCTATAACTGTAAAATAACACTCTGATCTGCGTACACTCATTCATTCAGCCATGGCCATGCAGTTATACTCACAACTTTGCTCGCTGCCTCTGGGAACATACTCAATTCTAGGACCTTCACACAGACCCGAAAATGCAGTCCTTGACCAAGAAATCCCCAGTTCCAAAAGACGTACTAAACTCTCAGGGAACGATTCCTTGGGTGTTCTAATTTTTCGAATGTCTGATTAAGTCACATAAAATATTGTCCAGGCACGAAAGTTAGCAGAGCACAATGTCATTAGCTTTGGTTTCTAGAATTTAAGGAATGTCAGATCGGTGTCTACTTTCAGGAAGTTACTATATTTGGTCACCACAGTACTAGTCAAAACTCTGTCGGAATGTTTCTGATCTTTGCTTGCCACAACGGGCTGAATTGTACTGAAGAGTTATTATTCTGGAAGAATTAATTCTGGCGCGAAGGCCTCTTACTTCATTTAACTGTTACAGTTCAGGTAATGAAAGTGATTAGTTTCTTCCCAAATAAAGTTCACGTACTAGAACGCTGGTAAAGTTGGGTACCACCGTTTCACTATATAAAAGAAAGAACACATATCAAATAATTTTACAATATGTACCCACTATAACTTACATTATTAAACCGCAAGTGTACTGCTTGACTTATCATTTAAATTTCCCGTAAAGTAAGTTATATCTTAAAAAAAAAAATCATCAATCCCCATGAATTTAGGAACACGTGCGTGTTCCGTCAACATCTCATGAGGTTTCTAGCATTTGTAAGTTAGCTTAGAAAAATATGATCTCGTCTGATTTCTTAGCAGTAAAATTTAACTTCATTATAGCTACATTATTGTTTAGTAAGCTAAGATATAATTTATTCTGCTATCCACTGAAACACGTCACTAGAAAATAATACAGACTATATAAATTTGGCACTCTGCGCAAAATCTAACTAGTGAAATATGAAATAAGCGACTTAACACTTTATCATTTCACAAAATACTAGATATAATATATATTACCTCACACAGAACTACAGGTAGTCGCACAACTTAAGAATTATATGCTGAATATTTAAGGAAGTCTAGAAGTTCGACAAATTGCCGAAACAAACTGAGAAACTTCGCTAACAGCTATTCTGTTTCGAACAACCTGTCTACTGCGAATATAGGAGCGAGAATGAAATTAAAGTTTCAAACTCGGGCCAATATCTTAAAATCAGACAAAGGGCCCAAACTTATTTCGCCAAGCGAAATTATCTCCCCTACTCCCAACATTTACGTCAGCTTAACGCGTGACGTAACTGCCACCAGTGACCGAGAAATGCGCGTGACAGTTGCAAATCTCAGACAACCGTCTACGACTGCGTCGTACAGATGCCGGGTTTGACACCTTAAGCTAGTGACAGGTGAACAAAATGGTAGACCAAAAGTCTGCTCTATGTCCAGCGAAACGAATTTCTCACACCTCAGGCCCAGAAATCTGGTCGGGCCGCGCTCTGACCGGGGGAAACTGCAGACGTATGTCTGGCGAGAACCGTATCTTCACAGCTATCTGCGCGACTGACATCTGATGCAATAAGGTTACTAGTCAGTATGAGAAAGAAAAACGATGATGGGAAAGAAATATATTTTTCGCAACGAATGATGCGAAAAAATACAGGAAAAAACAAGTACGGAAAAGTAATAAAATGAAAGGATTAGGGTGAGAGAATAGGAAGAAGATGTAGGTAATTTAATGATATAAAGACCCACGTGACAGGACGTCCCCCCTTAAGATATGGAAGCACTCCATGTCTACGTTATGGAATTAAATTTCCTATAACCGTAGCTTCGGGGTGTCTGTCTTCTTCCTTCTCATCTTCCCCCTCCATCTCTCTCCAATTCCTACTCAAGTCTACTCCCCAAAGTTTCCTTCCTCTGGAATGTCTCCCATGCGCGCTTGAAAGAGCGTCGCCGCTTCTGACATTTTTGAAAGATTTCTTGTGATAGCGGTGGAATATCCCTGCCACTATCATCATCTTCGTCAGCTCTGGCTATCGTCAGGAGATGGTCGGAGGTTGGCACTGGTCTTTCCAAGTATCTCTTTAAGAGATTTAAATGGAAAACCTTCTCCTTTCCTTGAATAGAGATCTGGTAGTTAGCCTTAGAAATCTTTTTCAGGACGGTAAACGGCCCTTGCCATCCGATCTTCAGTTGGTTGTTCTCGGTAGGGAGTAACACCAAAACTTTCTCTCCTGCTTCCAGTTCTCTCTCTTTTGCGACTTTCCTGTATCGGTTAGCGTGCTTTGTGCGTGCTCGCTTAAAGTTAGTTGTTGCTAGGTCCCACCCTAGTTTCAACCTTTCCTTTAAAACCGACACATATTTACTTGCTGAGACAACTGTCTCATCCGCCTTCTCGTCTGTCAGAGACTGAAGTAAGGCTTCAAGCGGGCCCTTAATAGGTCTGCCGAATAGAAGCGTAGCTGGCGGAAATCCTGTGGAAGTATGAGGAGATTCTCTGTAGCCAAATAATGCTGCAGGAATACAGAGATCCCAATCTTCAGGTTTCACTTGTGCCAGCTTACTTAGCATCATGGTGAGGTTTCCATTAGCACGTTCCACGAGCCCATTTCCGGCCGGAGTATATGGCTTAGTGTGGATGTGCTGGGTCCTCAAGATCTTAACGATCTCATCCATCAACAGGTTTCGGTATGGAGATCCATTATCCGTCAACACTTGCTGAGGGAATCCCAACCGAGTGAAAGTCTGCACTAGGGCTTCTGCGACATGCTTGGCATCTGCGCATGTTAGCGGGATAGCTTCTGCCCATAAAGTGCATGTATCGACTAAAGTCAGGATGAACCTGTTCCTTCTTTTAGTCCTTTCGAAAGGCCCTAAAATGTCGATCACAACCCGTTCGAATGGTGTTCCCATTATCGGCATTTCACCCATGTGGACTGGGGGTGTCCGTTGCTTGGGTGGTACACGTTGGCACTGGGCACAGGATTTGACGTACCTGATAATATCAGTGTTTACTCCTGGCCACCAATAATGAGTGGTTATCCGTTGGTTTGTGGCGTTCTGTCCCATATGTCCGCTGAAGGGAAGAGAGTGCCCCATTTCTAGGATTTGGCTTCTGTACTGTTTCGGTACTAGGAGCTGGTTGTAACCTTGGTCAGGCTTGCCCGTTCTCCGATAAAGTACGCCATCCTCAGAAAAAATGTCCCCGTGCTGTCTGGGTTCCTTAGCCATGGGCAGTTTCCTAAAGCAAGGTGCTAAAGTAGGGTCCTTGTATTGCGCTTCTTTAAGTTCCATAGGTAACAAATTAGGCGCAGGCTCCCGTTCCTTGTTGGTTTGCCCTCTTGTAGTTACTGCTGCCACAATCGGCTCTTCCGGTTTCCCAATACACACGTATCTCCCGCCAAGTATGACTGGGTAGATGGGATCATCCATAACAGCCGCTTTGATCACGCCTCTGACAAAGTCAGAGTGTATCTCCACCAATGCGATGGGAAGCGCTGTAGGTGCATCACTCTTACGAACTCCACAAAGTTGGACGGTCTCTGCTGTCTCTTGACCGGGTTTGACCAGGTTTCTGGCAACAATGCAATCATACGAAAGCCCCGTGTCAAATAAGCAAGAAGTTTGAGAACCGTTCAAAATAACAGTACCTCGCGTTGAGGGTCTATCCCCAACAGGTTGGGAATCACTGTCAACAATTCCGCCTTGCGAGACTGTCAATAAGCATCCGATGCGTTTCGGCTCGGTGTGCTCGGTCTGATCATATGTCCCGTGCTCAGGGGTTCTCCCTTTGCCACCTTGACCTTTCTGGCCACGCTGCCATGTAGGGCGGTCGGGTTGATCAGACTGTTTGGGGTGGTTGGGATACTTGTTCTTGTAGAACTTGGATTTTTCAGGAGGGGGGTTTTGGGGTCCAGTTTCTCTGTGGTTATTCTGATTCGAAGCATGAGAAGATTGCTCTAGGTTATGTTTTCGAAAATGCTCCTCTGTCGGTTTCCGCTTTGTGGCCGGTAGTTCAGCCAGCGCATTGTGATAACGCTCAGACTTCTCTACGATGTCTACGAGCTTTTCTGCACCCTGCTCAGCTAGAAATCTCCGGGTATCTGCAGACAATGTGTTCTTTATTTGTTCTGTTAAAACAAATTCCTCAAGACCTTCATAGGTAGAGGGGAGCTGTGAGAGCTCTAGGCACTTTGTCAGATAACCCTTCAAACGAGACGAGAACTGCTGAAAAGTTTCAGAATTCTCTTTCCGGCTGTTGCGAAACAGTTGCAAAAATTTGCAAGCGTTCATTTCAAAGCGCTCCAGTAACGCTTTCTTCAACAGATCATAGTTGTCTTGTTGGCTGCTTTCCAGTTTAGCGTAAACATCATACGCCGAACTTTTCAAAGCCTGGGAAAGCTTCATGTTCCAACGCGACCTCTCTAAACCGTACAGAGTTGCAATTTTCTCAAATTTCTCTAGCCATGTGTCAATCTTCTCATTGGGACAAGGGAAAGATTCTAACGGAAAAGACATAGCAGTGAGATGAGTAGATTGAGTACTAGCAGGATCAGTTAAGGAAGAATGCGGAGAAGACTCTCCGTTGCTGGAGATAGAGGCAGCACCACGACTTTGGACTTCTAGAGTTTTAAGAGCCAACTCATGCTGTCTCTCTTCCCTCTCCTTCTCATGCTGTCTCTCCTTCTCTCTTTCCTCTCTGTCCTCCCTCTCCTTCTCATGCTGTCTCTCCTTCTCTCTTTCTCTCTCCCTGCGGATTTCCATTTCCTCGTCCATCTTCTTCTGCTCTTTAGCTTCAGCTGCTTTCCTCTCCGCATCATATCTCTCCAGTTCGTCTCTGACAAAAGCTTTCGCTTCCTCTCCTTCCAGTCCCTCCTCTCTCGCTTCGTCCCTGAGAAGTTGTCTAAGCTTTGCCCTCTCGGCCATATTATGTCAGTGACTGAGACTAGTGGAGAACGAAAATTGGAAAAAGGATACACTGGTTCCTACCACTTACGAGAAAAAAAATTACCAAAAATCAAAAGATGATATCCTTAACCCTGGGATACCTCCTCCAAATTAAAATCTAACTATCGCTGCTATTATCGGCAATAAAGCACTTAATGCAAAACACGACTACGCCAACTAAATGGTAGTTAAGATTACTTCTGAAAAATAAGTTGCTACAGTGGAAAAGCAAAATAATTATTGCAAAAATTAAAGAGAAAAATAATGCCTTAATTATAAAGTCCACTATCAAGTTCACCCCTGAAGACAGTTAGGGTAAGGGAGGCAATTAATCTGGACAAATAGTCCGAAACGCACTCCTTAGCTTTTGCTCAAACACCTACTTCTTCAAAACCCAGTGAATGTTATACACTCACTACTTTACCAGCGTTTAGTATTACAAAATCAGTAATTAACATATATTCCGACAATCAACCTGTAACTGAAATGTATATTATTTCTAAATGCTGTGGAAAAAAACTATCAGTTTGTGTGGTCAGCACGCCCGTAAACAGATCGTTAGTCTAGGGGATAAATTATTTTTAAAAGATACAAAACTCACAAGACATCACACTCTTACTCTATTACAGAATAAAGAATCTTAAATACAAAATCCAGATAGACGAGTCCACGTTTGTCGTACTCGTCTTCCTATTCTAAGTTCAAAGACCGGAAACGAGCAACCATTTGTCGTACTCGTCTTCCTATTCTAAGTTAAAAAATCCTACGGACGAGAACCCATTTGTCGTAGATTTTGGATAGGAGAATTAAGACTTGGGTTAGGTCCCTTCTGAATAGCTTAGAATGAGTGATAGATACAGTGAGAGCTGGAGAAAAGCAATAGAATTTCCACACGTGAGATGATAGAAGGTGATATAGAGGCTGTCTTTGAGAATCGAGATAATCTTCTCTCTCTCACCTATCATCTACGACCGCTTTTAAAGTGTCTGACAGTCTAAACCACAGATATATATTACATAAATCTCTATCTACTCACGGGCACGCACATACACGTGACGACAGGTAAACACACAGACGTGGGAAAACTATAACAATGATATACAGATAATTGGGATCGAGCTGACCAACGCACTGATTTTTTTTGTTCAAGAGAGATATTTTAATTATCATATCAAAATTTCTCACAACACCAAAAAAATTACATCAAGGAAAAAAACATATGCAAATAGTCATAAATTTAAGAAAATGCTACAAGGATGATAGCCCCGTTATGATCTTAGCTCTAGGTTTAGCCCACAGCCCCGTTAAGAGAACAGATGATGGCCCAAAAAGTTATAGATACGTAGGGTTGAGGCTAAGAGTTTTTCTTCTTTTCTCGTAAATGTATGCACAGAGTTGAATAATCTGATTTAGCCTAAGAAGTAAAGAAACTCTAGCAAATAGTAACAAATTCTGCAGGTTAAACAAAAAGAATTAAGACAGTAAATGGGTGACAATCTATAACTGTAAAATAACACTCTGATCTGCGTACACTCATTCATTCAGCCATGGCCATGCAGTTATACTCACAACTTTGCTCGCTGCCTCTGGGAACATACTCAATTCTAGGACCTTCACACAGACCCGAAAATGCAGTCCTTGACCAAGAAATCCCCAGTTCCAAAAGACGTACTAAACTCTCAGGGAACGATTCCTTGGGTGTTTTAATTTTTCGAATGTCTGATTAAGTCACATAAAATATTGTCCAGGCACGAAAGTTAGCAGAGCACAATGTCATTAGCTTTGGTTTCTAGAATTTAAGGAATGTCAGATCGGTGTCTACTTTCAGGAAGTTACTATATTTGGTCACCACAGTACTAGTCAAAACTCTGTCGGAATGTTTCTGATCTTTGCTTGCCACAACGGGCTGAATTGTACTGAAGAGTTATTCTGGAAGAATTAATTCTGGCGCGAAGGCCTCTTACTTCATTTAACTGTTACAGTTCAGGTAATGAAAGTGATTAGTTTCTTCCCAAATAAAGTTCACGTACTAGAACGCTGGTAAAGTTGGGTACCACCGTTTCACTATATAAAAGAAAGAACACATATCAAATAATTTTACAATATGTACCCACTATAACTTACATTATTAAACCGCAAGTGTACTGCTTGACTTATCATTTAAATTTCCCGTAAAGTAAGTTATATCTTAAAAAAAAAAAATCATCAATCCCCATGAATTTAGGAACACGTGCGTGTTCCGTCAACATCTCATGAGGTTTCTAGCATTTGTAAGTTAGCTTAGAAAAATATGATCTCGTCTGATTTCTTAGCAGTAAAATTTAACTTCATTATAGCTACATTATTGTTTAGTAAGCTAAGATATAATTTATTCTGCTATCCACTGAAACACGTCACTAGAAAATAATACAGACTATATAAATTTGGCACTCTGCGCAAAATCTAACTAGTGAAATATGAAATAAGCGACTTAACACTTTATCATTTCACAAAATACTAGATATAATATATATTACCTCACACAGAACTACAGGTAGTCGCACAACATTAAGAATTATATGCTGAATATTTAAGGAAGTCTAGAAGTTCGACAAATTGCCGAAACAAACTGAGAAACTTCGCTAACAGCTATTCTGTTTCGAACAACCTGTCTACTGCGAATATAGGAGCGAGAATGAAATTAAAGTTTCAAACTCGGGCCAATATCTTAAAATCAGACAAAGGGCCCAAACTTATTTCGCCAAGCGAAATTATCTCCCCTACTCCCAACATTTACGTCAGCTTAACGCGTGACGTAACTGCCACCAGTGACCGAGAAATGCGCGTGACAGTTGCAAATCTCAGACAACCGTCTACGACTGCGTCGTACAGATGCCGGGTTTGACACCTTAAGCTAGTGACAGGTGAACAAAATGGTAGACCAAAAGTCTGCTCTATGTCCAGCGAAACGAATTTCTCACACCTCAGGCCCAGAAATCTGGTCGGGCCGCGCTCTGACCGGGGGAAACTGCAGACGTATGTCTGGCGAGAACCGTATCTTCACAGCTATCTGCGCGACTGACATCTGATGCAATAAGGTTACTAGTCAGTATGAGAAAGAAAAACGATGATGGGAAAGAAATATATTTTTCGCAACGAATGATGCGAAAAAATAAGGAAAAAACAAGTACGGAAAAGTAATAAAATGAAAGGATTAGGGTGAGAGAATAGGAAGAAGATGTAGGTAATTTAATGATATAAAGACCCACGTGACAGAGCTCATGACTTCAACTAAACACCTTTTGGAATGGCAGAAAAGCCACAGCAAAAGCCCAGATCTTTTGTGTAGATAATACCAAGGACTCTTCAAGTTGATATTGGCTGCAAAAGAGCGAGAAGCTCAGCAGCCTTGGCTAAGCAACAACCACAGCAACAACAACAGCAACAACAGCAACAACAACAACAGCAACAGCAACAACAAACAACACTGTAAAGATTATGGGAGTTATTAAATATTCTATACCACACACAGGTTGTGACTGACTAATCAGGATTTTGCTATTCACGGAAATTCTAGCAAAGAACCATGTGAGTGATTGCTAGCGAGGGAGGAAGGAACACCCAAACAGAAGACTGGGCTACATATGATGAGATAAAAGCTATAATCAGAAACAGCGATATAGAAAAAATGACCGAAAGAACACCCAGAGCGGTATTTCAGAACGATACTATACATTACCAAGAAGAGATCAAGAGATAATGTTCATACTGAGGACAGGACATCGCGGACTCAGATACCACATGTTCAACAAATTGAAAATTGAACAGGCAGATGTGTGCCCATGGAGGATTAACAGAAAGTAGAAAATATACTCCAAAACTATTCTCTCCGCGAGAACAGCAGAGTAGCAGTATAGTCTTCTCCAACCCAGTTGAAGGTGAAACTGTATGGAGACAACAGAAGCCAGAGACGGACTTCTAGCTTTATAAGAGAGATAGATACGGTTATCTGAGAGCGAACGACAAAGAAGAAGAAGAAAAAGAAGGTCTCGCTGTACATGATAATGTAAAAAAAAATAAAATAAAAAAGAGCCTTTACGTTATAACACAGCGTACCTGTGTTTACTTATCGATCAGTCAATATGATGTAAACCCTGCATCGATTGGCTCTCTGAGATCTTTCACGGTGGGGAGGGAAAGTGTGAGTGACACCAGCAACCTTCAGCTTCTACTCATGATACGATCACAGCCAGGGTTAGATCAGTGGTTCTCATCCCTTTTCAGTCCATCGCCCCCCTTTCCTATTCCATAAATTGATCGCCAATACCCCATACGCTCTTAATTAACATCATTATTCAGAATAGCGGTTCGCACTGTCCGCTAAAGAAGGCAGCAATAAAATTCACAACAGCTACAGCGAATTGCACGTGCATTCAAAATCCAAATGAAAACGTCTTAGCTTAATTTATGCAACAAAATCGATGAACTTTGATCCACTGGCACCAGACTTTCAAGTAATGTTAGGCATTTAGCAAGTGTAACTATAGCACCGATAAAATGATTGCTGAACGTCTACTTCACATGTGCCCAACATATGAGCAACAGAGAAAGCACATTTGACCATCACCAGAACCGTTCATGGACAATCTCTACGTAGATACCAACATCCTCACGCTGACCACTGCTTTCTTTGAACATATTCAAGTTGACGTCTGAACGTAAACGAATAAGAAGATTTAGCAAGAATCTTAAATATCACATTTAGTAATACTTCACTGTTAGTAAAGTCTTAATGTGATGGACAGACTTGATGAAGTGATACTAGATTCTCAATGTCTAGTCTAGAGTCACTTAGCAGGAATTTGAAATCACCATGTGTAGTAACTGCAATCGATTTCTTTGCTTGGAGAGGTATAATGACATATTAAAACCACGTACCACTAAAAAGGATAATGGAAAGGTACCAATTTACATAAAGCTGGGTGAACTGGAACATGACACTACCAGGCTTCAATCCCGGAAACTCGGTACCCTCGCCACGAGAGACAAACGCTCTAAACCAGGGGTCGGCAACCCAGAAGCTTTTGGTATTTACTTCACTAACACTGAGCCCTATGAAAAAGGCTTATAACAAGGCTTATTTTACTGGTGTTACTTTCGACGTTTTCTCTCTCTCTCTGCTTGTTGTGAGAGCTTCTTTTCGCCCAAACTAAGGGGGCGCTGTAGAGAGAATTACCAATTGGTGTGATCGGCAGCTGCATCCTCCCAGTGCCCTCTTCTCTCTTGCGCACATCTTTGCCAACTTGCTTACGCCCTACTTAAACATGCGTTTACTGAAACCGCTCTGTTGTACACAAACACCATGAAAAAAAATTAAGTGGAATTTATGTACACTGTCACATAATTTGGTTCGCTCTCTTTTCCTCTCCGGCAGAACTGAAATACCTTTATTGTGCATACTAATTATGTGAACTATTCGACTGTCGACACATTCTATTTTTCTACCTGCCGACAGTAAAGGTTATCTCGAGTCAATGTTTACACTCCTTTAATTCATTAGTGTCCTGTTTGTTCACCTGAGATTTTGATACAAATCAGACCATATTGGCGGGAAAGGTCATTTTCTTATAAATACGCTCAGTGGTTGTTTGCGTAGGGAGTGCCGGTCAATTATCGACCTGGTGGCATATTACAGACACACCTGAATAAGCATCCGGACAAACTTGTTATAAGCAAGATGAATGTAAGACATTGCGAATGTAAACATTACCGAGAATTGACGGATATAGCAACTCCTTATACGGAAAATTAACAATTTAAATTTTACAAACGCATGAGTCATGCAGAAAATTCCATGAGGAAAGTCATCATAACACGAACTTTTGAATGTATTGACTGGCATTTGAGGCGCGAATCACATGCACGGTGATTGGAAGTTTTGTCCGAAACGCCACATGTGAGCGTGGACCGAGAACTACGATATAAAGTAGAAACATTTTAGATATACGACACTGCATTCCAGAATCGTCAAAAAGACAGCTCGGAAGCCAGGAAAGAATAGAGTTAGGATTCTGACCTTATAGGACCGGACGAAACTATCGAAACTCTGTCTGAACACTACAGCAAGAAAGATTTACCTGTTAATACGGAAACCGGACTCCTACAGAACCTACTCACAAAAGTCACAGTGGGATTCTTTAATAGAAGTAATGCCCCAGACGTGTGTTCGAAGCATCTGCATCAAGTTGCCGAGACTTTTCAAACTGAGCAAGAAGTCTAGGGTTCCCAACCAGTTTTGGGGTGAGTTACATATGTTATGCTTTGAATTTGAAACGTTTGTACTTGCTAGTGGTTGTCAAAGTCCATACGAGGCTGGCAACCTCAGCATATGAAAAGAGTTTATTTATAAATATCCACATCAAGCGCTGGTGACCTCTTTATGCTAGGTCCATAAATATTTTTCCCATTAAATTAACCAAAAGTACAGAGAATCATAAAGCAGTACAAGACCATATTCTTGTAAGTCAGTGAGAAAAATTATTCGAGGGAGAACACTGATTGTCAACACTAGACGGCTACATCTGACGGACCTGTGAAGATACTCAGCACTGACAACAAGAGAGGTTACCGCCTGCGCCCTTCGCTCTGGACGTGCCTCTCATCACAGAGAGACAAATTGGCGAACAACGGCAGCAGTGCTCACCGATTGTCAGCTAAGTGCTTATTAAACGGGCCACATCAACGAATATTTACTTTCCATCAAGTATCGATGACGATAACATAATTTTTTTACACCCTATCGAAACCTAACCTTGTTTATTTTTAAATGTTACACAATAATTGATAATTAAATTTGTTATATGTTGTTTTACAAATTCCTAGTTGATTCAGTTATTATAGATGGGAGTGCACACGTATGAATGCATATCTTTAATGTTTATATTTACATATATTGAGCCAATAATAATAATAATAATAATAAGAAGAATTTTACTGTTAATTCAGCAAGTACGAGCTAAATTAAATAATACTTCTTCACTAAAGTTGTCGGGCAGATAAAGGTTAACATTCCTAAGACACATTAAACATTGTTCTTGACTTCTGAAATATCTTGTGAACACTCCCTCGAGGTAGGAGCATCATCATTCATCTATCAGTATCTCTGCCAAGAGTAATCTTGTGCGAAGGTGGACACCTTTGACGACCCACATTAGATACTTTAGGTTTTGGCCATTGTTGGACCATCACTGCAGAGAAAAGGGGAGGCAACCCGTGAAACCCCAGAGCCGCTCCTAACAATAACCTTGTAGAGGGTAATATAAAACGTCAATAATATTGATTTAAATTAAAAAAAAAAAATTCAGATAAAAATCAATGTTGTGTCCCTGTCTGTTTATAGTCTAAAAGGTCAAGGTAGTTCTATAGAGACGATACTGCTATGTGTTAGTGACTTCACAAATACTAAGTCTCAGCTTTATGAGGCCAGTTTCCTTCCTAGTCACCTTTGCTTTCCTTATCTCAGACCAGTCAGGTACCAATTTTATATGCTTGGGTAGACAGGCGCGTGGCGCATCCTGGTGCTGAACCAGTTTCCTTTGCCTCTGGAAGCAAGTATTTTAAAAATAAATATTTACAAACATATTACATTAAAACTGGACTACTCTGAGTCCTATTGGCTAAGCGGTTAGAGCAGTGTTTCTCAACCCTGATAGTAGCAACGCCCCCTTTTGACAACTAATATTTTAAAAAGCCCCCACCCTTTTAGCAACCCCTTGCTCTTTATCGTGTATACACAAACACACACACACACACACACATATTCATACGATATACATATAATATATGATATACATACAATATTCTCGTATATTCCACTATACTTTTAAAAAAGCAATGCAGTTAATGAGTTATCTTTTCTTATAATATAAAAAAAGAGAGATAGCACATTTATAAAAGTATAGTTATATTAAATATGTGTTTAAGTACGGAATTATATACACCGCAAGTTCATTATCCTTGAATTACAAATTGGCGGAGCAAATGGTTTAAAAATGGCTGCCAAAGACGTTTGGTTAAAACAACGTTATGTCATAGAATTCCTCAATGCTGAAGGCGAGACTCCAATTCGCATCCACGAACGTTTGAAGAATGTTTATGGAGATTCAACAGTGGATGTTAGCACTGTCCGACGTTGGGTACATCATTGTGACGAAGCTGAAGTAGGTCAATCCTCAATGGCTGACGCAAAGCGGACTGGCCGTCCGTCTACCGCAGTGACTCCACACAACATTCATCGAGTTGATGGCATCATTCGTGGTGACCGTCGGGTAACACTAGATGAACTTTCTTCCATGTTGTCTATTAGTAAAAGCAGTGTCCAGAACATCATTACAGACCTGGGTTATTCAAAAGTTTGTGCACGGTGGGTACCCAGAATGTTGACAGACAGACATAAAGAAACAAGGAAAACCATAGCCATCAACCTCCTGCACCGTTACGAAACTGAAGGAGAAGAGTTTTTATCGAATATTGTGACAGGTGATGAGACTTGGGTTCATTTTTTTGAACCAGAATCCAAGAGGCAGTCAATGGAATTGGCATCACACAACATCGCCGACAAGAAAGAAGTTCAAAAGTTCACCATCTGTAGGGAAAGCTATGGCCTCCGTGTTTTGGGATGAGAAGGGTGTGATTCTTCTCGACTTCTTGGAACAGGGAAACACGGTGAATGCAGACCGTTACATTGAAACTTTGAAGAAGCTTAGAGGTGTCTTCGGCGACTTTACCCATTAAAAGATCAGAGAACTGCACTACTGTTGCACGATAATGCCACGCCACACACCGCTAAACGCACCATTGATGCGATTGCAGAATTAGGCTGGACATTATTACCACATCCCCCTTACAGTCCCGATCTTGCACCTTCTGACTTCCATCTGTTTGGACCACTGAAAGAAGATCTTCACTGACATCACTTTGAGAACACCGAGACCCTTAAACGCGCCGTACCCCAGTGGTTTAGGAAAAAGGACACACATTTTTACCGTGCGGGGATACATGCCCTTGTGAGAAGATGGACAAAAACTGTAACAAATAACGGAGACTACATTGTAAATTTTTGAAATAATTTCAATGTGAATTTTATCTGTTTTCTTGCCTATTTTTTTTTTTTTTTTTTTTTTTTTTTTTTTTTTCTTAACCAGCGGCACTTGGGCTACATTGAATGAATATCATTGCGAGGCTGGGGAACCTGAACTTTCCTTCCAACCCGGTCAGGAGCTTCGCTCCTTCCCATCCACAGAGGGTTTATCACAGACTTGGGCTATTCAGTCTTTCCGGTCGTACATTTCAAACGTTTGAATTTGGTCGCCAGTACTTACACCAGTTTTCTTGCCTATTGAATGAAATTAAAAATTACGAGGCATTACTTTTTTACCGTCCCTCGTATATCTTCAAATCTGAATATTTAAGCCTCTCCTTATGTAACCACTTTAAACATGAAAAAATTAAAAAAATTATTAGGTGATAATAATGATATAATTATATAAAAATTCACTTACTAATGAAGCTTAATGAGATCCTTGCGCTTGATATGACTCAGCCAGTTTTGTAATATTTGGTTCTGAGTTTGTTAAAATCCTGTTACAAATCTGCAGTTGGTTTCGTTGCTTTTGTAGTAGCAACACTACTGCACTGAACCCCTTCTCTACCAAATACGACGTTTGGAATGCTGTAAGTAGCAATTTAGTTTCACACCAAAGAACGGGATATGCAAGCTTCTGCTGGATCCAAAATTTTTCGTAATGTGTGTGACTGAATCGTGCTTTTGCATAGAAGTCATTTTGTAGCTCAATTAATTCTTCTTGTAAATGTTGACTAACTTGTTCTTCTTCTTCTTCCTCTTCTTCCTCGTTTGCCCTGAAAAGGACGGTGGTTGCGTTGTGTCTGTTTACGCCTAAGCTGTGATATCTGCACCTTTCGGTCGACACATCCGACTTCAGCACGGCATTTTTTTAGGGACCGGGTTTGCCTTCCCATTGCGATCCGCACTCGCTCAGCCAGACTGCACTGCTGCAGACTGTTTCCAGGACCACCACGTGGAGGTGGAGTGCGGTCTTGACCAGCTCTGGTTCGCTGGTCCTGATGCAAGCAGTACAGCTATGGGTCGCTGACTGCATTCACTATTGCTGCATCTTGGGGTCCCTCTAACTTGTTCCACGTCTGATTCAAATGGATTAATCACCCAATCCGGTATTATTAGTTCTTGCAAGTCTTTATATCTTATGCTCATTTCATTTTTAATAGCGTCCAAATGACTGCAATAAACCTCTAAATCTGAATCGTTAAGCCCGTCCCCACCTAACTGCAGTAAACATGGAAAATGAGAAAAAGGTCTCAGCGACTATGATTATTTTTATATAATGTCAATTTGTTGATGAACCCCATGATAATTCCATTCACTTTAATCAGACTGATCTCATTTCCCTGTAGCTTAAGAAGAACCTCATCTAACTTTTCAAATATATCTGAAAGATAGGCCACGTCGTTTCGCAATACTTCTCTTTCGATGCTAAATTCTTCTTTGATAGAATCCAAAAACTCTACTGTCTCCTGACAATGGTATCATCCCAGGTACTAAAACTTTGCGTTTGGAATCCTTGAAACACTCCATGGGACGAAGGGCAAGTAAAAACTATCGCGTTACAAGCTATGCAAAGAGGAATATCTTTTGTAATTGTTTCATATTGATTCTTGTAAAAATGTACAAACGCCCCCCTGAATGGAAGTAGCGACCCCCAATCGTTGCGTCCCATCAGAACGCCCCCAGACATCTTGAAAACGCCCCCCAGGGGGCGGTACCGCCCCCGTTGAGAAACACTGGGTTAGAGTGTTTGTCTTTCTGGGTTCCGGATCGAAGCCTGGTTGAGTCAAGCGCTAATACAAAAAAAAGGTACAGGATCCCGTTACACGCCTATTGAGGCATATTGTGAATATGGTGTTAGGCCCATATTTTCTCGACCATCGGCACACTAGGGGTGATGTGGTCAGCATCACGCCGGCCGCCTTAACCTTCCCAGAGTTGCTCTGGTACCCAATTTATGAGGCTGGGTCGACCCCGGAGCCGTTTGCGGTCTTAAAATTCACGCCTTAACTGGGGATTGAACCATGGACCACCAAGCTAGGCAGCAGCCAGTGCACTAGCCACTGCGCTACCGCGGCTCCTCACGCGCCAGTTTACCTAGCTGTAAATTGGTAGCTGACTCTGAGTTAGGGAAGGCAGTGGCAGCGAGGAAGGGAACGTGTGATCTCACCTCATATAGAATAGTGAAGTCTATAAAACATCACCACCCTACTTCACTTCCCACTCTGCTACGAGGCTACTTTTACCTTTTACTAATCTTCATTAGAAGATTCATATTCATAACCCTCCACTCCCAAAGGAGCATAGGCCTTCAACAAACACATGCCAAGTCCTCCTGTCACGTGCCATCATCTCAAGTTCTTTCCACGTTCTCCTCATCATTTTCACCTCTGTTTCCAGCTCTCTTCTTCGTGTGCTTCTTCGTCTACCTCTGCCTCTCTTGCCCTGGGGGTTCCAGAACAAGGACTGCCTTGAAATGCTATCAACAGGTTTCCTCAGTGTGTGTCCTATTCATCGCCATCGTCTTCTTCTCATCTCTTCTTCCACTGACACTTGTCTGGTTCTTGTCATCAGTTCCACGTTGGTAACCTTGTCATTGGAACATTAGTAAACAATATGTCGGTGGTCTTAGTGGCACAGAGGTATGCCGTCTGCCTCTAATTATAAAGGTACTGGGTTCGCTCCAAGCATAGAGAGTATAATTGATGGACATTTTTTTTTCTTCAGAACCAGTGTAGGTCCTAATGATGTCATACTCCCCCGTGATATCCTGGGTAGTGAGATCGGATGTGTAGCCTTCTCGGATGAGGGCATAAAAATAGGAGGTCCCGTGGGCAAGTTGCGCACGTTAAAAATCCTTCAGCAGTTGGAAATTGTACAGAGTAGACCATACGACCCTGGCAACATTAAAAAACAAAAGAAACCTACCCACCACAAAACTATTTATAGAATGTGTGATTCCTGTATACACACATTTAGATCCTCGCCGGTGCTACGGAGATCGTTGAACTGTGCTGAGCTCCTCCTTCTGAGATCTAAGGGAGGAGATCGGAGCACTTATGCAGTTGTCCGTGTGCAACAAGAATGAGTCTTAAAACCAAACCAAACAATATAAGAAATATTAAGAGCCATTTCTTCAAGATGAAAACGAAAATTAACTACAAGATTCAGACCTAAGAGTCTTTTGTGTTTGGATATGCGCCCTAATATAACCGACTAGGTTGAACTGGACGCGCCTCGCCAAAACGAGGCAAAACTTTAAAAAAAAAAAAGAAACTATAAGATCTAATGAAACCAGTTTTTTTTTAAATGCCCTCAAAATAAAGTAAGCACTAATATTGATTAAAATGTTTTAGCATTAATAAAATAGAAGAAATGAAAACAATGAACGTAATCATACATGTAAGATGCTGCAGCAAGTACTAACTTCCTTATAAATTGGTACAAAAAAAACAAAAACAAAAAACATTGATGACAAAAAATGTGATTATGAATGGCTAAAACAGAAATACAGCTCCGACTCTCGTCTTCAAATGGATAATACAACAAGAGAATTCGTCCCCATCTCAGCAGTTCACAACACAGACCTCCATTAGCGTATCCGTAAAGAGGAGTGCACATGAAACAAAACCATTAAAAAAAAACTAAAAAAAAACTCGCTTCGATCGCCGGAACTAATGAATGGATGGTATCGCTCTGAAGGGTTGATTTATTACAAGGATGATAAACCCGGGGATGAGGTCCTAAGGGTGACAGTCTGAGTGATTTACTGCTGCATACGTCACCATGACGACAGCGTCTGTCGCCACTACAATACGGGAAATAACTCCACCGCATTTTACTGAATCACACAAGGTAACTGCGCTAATTTAGGGCGAACGGACGGAACAGACTGTGTTAATTTGACTGTATGGAACAATTAAAAGTAGTCTCAACAGATACTGCCATGTAGGAGTGTTAGAAACTTAACTATACTAGGTCCACATTTATGAGGTGGGGGCTGGGCCGGCCTTAGGGCAAGGCTAAAGAGGCGACTGCTCTGGGTTCTAAGGGCAAGGGAACCCCGGGCAGATGCAGACGAGACGAAAAAAGATTCAATTATTCTGTGACACAGTTTGAACAGGCCAAAGCACACAATGTAAATCTTTTATAAGACAACAGTAAAATCAAAATGTAACATATTGTTAACATTCTGTGTTTAGGTATTAACGTGTTTTTTCTTTTTTAAAGTAAAAACAAACAGAAATAGATTCTGAAAATAAACGAAAAAAAGACACCGAAACAATAAGGTAATACAGACATGAGAAGAATTTAATATCTGAATTTTCAGACAGACTGGTTTGAAAAGATTTCATTACATAAACCTATGCTTCTGAAGCAACTGACCATCAATATGTGTCTCTAAGTATCTGCTGTTATTGATAACTGTTGCGTAGCAAAATGTGTGTTGCGTATAAATGTTCCGTGGATGATGTCACATTTGCCACACAATGTTGAGGGTGCTATATTTCATCTGCTTTCCAAAGGTATGATAATACTGGCACTTGCAGAGTAGTGTATCACCCTCAGACACCAGGGATGATGAGGCAGAGTAACATGGTGTCTTTAGTCTGGTTTAAGTGTGTGACGTAAGGATAGAGTCAGATAGCTACAGTATCATACATGGACGTCACATCAGACCATACAACGTAGAAAGTCAATAAAGCTTTTAACAGCAGTGATGTTTTTTGGCAATATATATTGTGTACGCCACAATGACAAGATGCATGGACATCGTTATGCAGAAACATCACAGGTATAGTACAACAGTCATTGTATCATCGACGTAGTCAATTCAACAGGAACAGCATACAGCATCAAATAATGTAAATCATATGCTTTTTAGGATATCGTAATCAGCTGTACATGTAGTCAGGTAGTAAACTTCTCCTTTCCATAAGAGCTAGTAGATATCAACTAGGAGATTAAATCTAGTCTCCTATATTCGACCTCAACAAGACAGGCATGTCTTTTGAGCGTCACATTATCGTCCTCTATGTTCCTTAAACAGCAAAGGTATCAAACCTAGATCCATCAATAGAGTTCAGGAAGCAAATGGTCCTTAGGACAGGCATCAATCGATGCGTGACAATATAAGTGGATCGTGAGCTGAGCAAACTCGTCATATCATAGACTCTATAATGAGGCAGGCTAGGCAAAAGTCAACATCACGAGATGGCGATAAAGTTACTCAGCAAAAAAGGATTCAGTTACCTGTTCATCAGGAATTAAATCACATAAATCACATAGATCACATATGCCTCCAGGCATTTGGAATAACGTAGAGATATATCATCTCAAAAAAGAAGGAACAACAATGATGAGGACTCCTTCCTGAATAATATAAGCGAAGACGTTAGCACACCGCTACGTCTCGCCTTACCAGCATTTTTTCTCCGACTCCCCTGGGCGGAAATCATACAAACTGCCACAAACAAAGACATGCGCAGAACACCCGAATCGAATACAACTCAGCTAATTTACGAAACAAAGAATGTTCTACGATGTTCGACTAAAGATTCGAACCTTAAAAGGAAATAACATCGCAAGTTGCCAACTGTTTCTAGGAAAACGCTCCATACATGGTTATGACATAAAATCGCTCACACACAAACTATCAACAACCCTAGCTATCAAGATAAGACAACTTCCTGACGATGCTATAAGAAGCATACACAAAAGTGCATGTTCCGGCAACAGTGGGTTATGTAACAATTTGTTTTACACGATCAAGTTCCAGCCTTATGTACAGCCTCATATTAGTCTCATCTTACGACAAGCCTAACAGAGCAGCGGTTCCAGTTTTTCATTGCCTCCCCAGAGAATTCACGAGATGCTACGTTCAGTGGCGTACTAAAGGAGGTGCGAGGGGGGCGGTTAGCCCCGGGTGAAAACCAGGAAAGGGATGCTTTCGGACAGTATTATAATAGTACTTACTTTTAAAAATGTAATTGCAAGTGTGATTCATTACAAGAATGGGTGCCACAGGTAGGATCCGCCCCGGGTGCTAAATACTTTAAGAACGCCCCTGATTACGTTATTAAACAATTATGAAGTTGTTATCCCTTAAGCGACAGTTTCCTGCAAAAAAAAAATCTGACGTTTCATTTTGCCTTTAACGTGTGACGCTTCCATTTAACATTTACCAGCCCTGGTTTGTTGTGATAATGAAACTTGAGCTGGGAACATTGTCTACGACAGCGGTAGGCAACCCAGGATCTGGTGTGGTCTACTTTGAAAACACTGAGCTCTCTAAAAATCTACCTTGTTACAAATCATGTCTATTTTCAGGTTTCAGAGCAGTTTAAATTACTAATGCGTTCAACCTATATGTAACTTCTCTCACCCTCCCCCCCCCCCCTTTTTTTCCGCCGATCTGCTTCCTGCAATTACATCAGCAGGCGACTGAACATTCAAACTACATATTTTACCAAGTGTTAACTTCACTTCAAAGAAATGATAGCATTCCTGTCGTATGCACTTAACGAATAAAATTAATTTTAGAAATATAGCTCCTGGGTTTTCGCTAGGAAAGCTGAAAAAGTATCTTAAATCACGGTGATACCTTGCTTTTAAATGCCAGTGGGACGGAGAACTAGGCCATAATTTCAACTAATCTATCAATACCTTTTAGCTCCCTAAGAAGCATAAACCTTCACCAAACACATGCCAAGTCTTCCTGTCACGTGCCATCAGTTCAAGCTCTTTCCGTGTTTTCCTTTTCATTTATACTTCTGTCTCGCGTTCTCTTCTCCGTGTTTCTTGGTCTACCTCTGCCGCGCTTACCCTGAGGGTTCCATAACAAGAACTGCTTGGTAATGCTATCAACAGGTTTCCTCAATGTGTGTCCTATCCATCGCCAGCTTCTTCTTCTCATCTCACGTTGGTAACCTTGTCATCAGTTCCACGTTCGTAACCTTGTCATCAGTTCCACGCTGGTAACCTTGTCATCAGTTCCACGCTGGTAATCTTGTCATCAGTTCCACGCTGGTAATCTTGTCATCAGTTCCACGCTGGTAATCTTGTCATCAGTTCCACGCTGGTAATCTTGTCATCAGTTCCACGCTGGTAACCTTGTCATCAGTTCCACGTTGGTAACCTTGTCATCAGTTCCACGTTGGTAACCTTGTCATTAGTTCCACGTTGGTAACCTTGTTATCAGTTCCACATTGGTAACCTTGTCATCAGTTCCACGTTGGTAACCTTGTCATCAGTTCCACGTTAGTAACCTTGTCATCAGCTCCACGTTAGTAACCTTGTCATCAGTTCCACGTTGGTAACCTTGTCATTAGTTCCACGTTGGTAACCTTGTTATCAGTTCCACGTTGGTAACCTTGTCATCAGTTCCACGTTGGTAACCTTGTCATCAGTTCCACGTTGGTAACCTTGTCATCAGTTCCACGTTGGTAACCTTGTCATCAGTTCCACGTTGGTAACCTTGTCATCAGTTCCACGCTGGTAACCTTGTCATCAGTTCCACGTTGGAACCTTGTTATCAGTTCCACGTTGGTAACCTTGTTATCAGTTCTACATGGGTAACCTTGTTATCAGTTCCACATTAGTGATCATGTCATAATATTTTAATCCTTCTATTCTACGCAAGCACCTATTTAATTATTAAAGTCTGTAGCATTTTGGTAATTGTTTTTGCTGTTCTCCGTGTTTTCGAGCCATACGGTAGGACTGACTTGACTGACGACATTTGAGGTGAAGATTTTTATTTGCTTGATTTCTCTTGATCTCCCTGTGTTTCCCAATGGAATGAAAGTTACTCTTGCTTTTTGTATTCTTATTTTAATATCATTGTCTGTCCCTCCAACTCTGTCTACAGTGCTGCCAAGATATGTGTATGATTCTACCGAAATTTGCTTAACTTTAAAATTCTTTTTTTTTTTTCCCTGCGATACCAAACGATCTGCCAAAGTACCTCTTAAGATAGCAATAGACCTCTGGTCTAGAAAGTTAAATATTTCCAATTTTCTCCTTTCCACTCTAATTCAACTCCGATGTCTCCACTCAAGTTTCAACACACAAAGAGATTCAGCGTTTTGTTAACGATTTCAAGAAGTCAAATCCAGACATCAAATCCAACCTCATTCAAATTTAAAATCGGAATTATGAAAGCAATTTGTAGAATTATGCATTTGTTAATCCACCAATTACTGGTCAAGCAGATTGACTGAGCAGAGCAAGCTGCTTTTAAATTGCTTGTCCATCACGGCCTCGTGCTCAGCGCGTGTGTCTGGATGGGGGTGACGGCCAGAGAAATAGAAAGAAAACAAACATTCCTTTTTTAAAATGCGTTTTATTAGAATTTTCTTTAATGGAATGCATAATACAGATCTCACAATTTAGCGATGTGACATCTCGTCTCTGAGAAATCTGGACACACCAGTCCTGAACAAAGCGACAAGATCGGGTTTAAATGGAAGGGCGGGTGACGTAGAAAATCATTTATTGTTTGTTCAAGCACACACACATACATGCAGTTTTACAACCATATAAGTAGACAGACGTACAGGAGGGCGGACGGACAGACAGACAGATTAATAAATATATTAGATAAGTCGATAGACAGGTAGAAAAGTAGGTAGACAAACAGTCAGACACACAGAACGACAACAGATGGGTGGATAGATGGATGAATGGAAGGATGGATAGATGGATGGATGGATAGACAGATAGATAGATAGATAGATAGATAGATAGATAGATAGATAGATAGATAGATAGATAGATAGATAGATAGATAGATAGATAGATAGATACATAGATACATAGATAGATACATAGATAGATAGATAGATAGATAGATAGATAGATAGATAGATAGATAGATAGATAGATAGATAGATAGATAGATAGATAGATAGATAGATAGATAGATAGATAGATAGAACGATGATGGATGGACGGATAGATAAACACATACAACTCCATCAGTCCACCGATCTCCACCCTTAGATCGCACAAGAAGGATCTCAGCACACTGAATGAGCTCAGTATCACTGGCGATGATCACAGTGTGTAACTACATTATTTTTGCTTTACGCATGTGCTAAGTGTCTGAGTATGCGTTTTGTCTTCATTGAATTTTCCGATGTCTGGAATAAAGGTAAAGATAAAGTACAAGAGTAGATACTGCCTTAGAGGTATGAAGTGTTAGAGACGACACTACACTGGGTATCAGCTTTATTAGGTGAGTAGAGCAGTTCCTTTCCTAGCATCTGGAGTGTTACGCTACACGGTTTCGAACCAGAACCCAGTATCTTTGCTGCGAGTGGTAAGCGGCCTAACCACTTTGCCAATCGTACGTTTATGCCCGGAATATCTGCCCTTTTTATTATAACTGTAGAGACTAGTTGGTTTATCTTGTTACTATTTAGATGTTTTCTCTACAGTTTTGTGTATCTTGTGATGTGATTCGCGCATGCGTACCTGTCGTGTTGTGTGTTGGTGCGTTTTCCATGTTTGAATTTAGAGTACACGGAGAAGTAATTCAAAAGGAGATCAACATTAGACAGCTAAAATATTTTGGCCATATAAAAAGACATAACACCGTCCTGAAGGCCATAATAGAAGACAGGGTTGAAGGCAAACGTGCAAGAAAAAACAGCGATGCAATTTGAGAAGATAACATTAATAGATGGACAGGATAGAGTCTATCAGAGTGTACCATCAAGACGAGAGACAGGATAGTCTATCAGAGTGTACCATCAAGACGAGAGACAGAAGACGTTGAAGATCCATTGTAGCTGACCTTCGATGTGAAGATAGCACCTGATAATGATAGAGAAGTAGAAAGTAATAGAATGCATTAAAAAGACAAACAAGCAAGCAACACAAAATTATACATCGAAGGAACAAAGAATATCACGTAAAAAGAGTTTTCTCAAACATGCATTGTATTTTAATTAGCTACCAATAAAAATCCAGTGTTTATTTTACCTGCGCGACAGAGAACAAAGGATTTACGATCACCTGGGATGGGAACTTCATTGTTTGAACTAAGATTGATCACGTGTGAGAAGCTTGCACGAGAAGATGTGTTACGGCAGGGGGTTAGGGACGGGTATTGGTTTAGGGAAGGTGGAGGGACAAGCTGTTAACACAGGGACAGACCGAAGAAAATTGAAAGCCAGGTGTAATAGACAGCTTCTGTCATTGCTTCTCTATGACTTAGATAGACTAAAAACAAAATAGACATGTTTGCTAACAATAACGATAAACGTAGCCAAACGTTTGTTGAATATGAATTGTTCATCGCAACCCGAGGGTAAAGAGAAAGTGAAAGTGGATTACAGACACGATAAATGTAGTCCCATAGCAGATACTTTCGTAGGGAGTGAAGTGTTAGAGACTTTACCGTACCAGGTGTGGAGACCGGTTTCTTTCCTCGCTGTCGTTTACCTCCCCTAACTCAAGAACTCAGTAAGGTACCCATTGACAGCTGACTTCACCAGAGCGTGACGCTGCCAGGTCACGATCCCGAAACCCGGTAACCTCGAACGAAAAAGGCGATCGTTGCACCGTGAAAACACCCATTAAAAGAGCAAGCAGGCCTGTCAATTTTTGTCTTGGTATATTGACCACTGGCCACAAGTGCTGAGAAGTTCAACCTACAAAGATCAAATGAAGTTCAAATGGAAGGGAAGGAATGATGTGACCACGGGAAAATTAGTGACGTCATCAGGTATGCAGCAGAAAGAGGCAAAACATAATTATTTCCACATCATGTTTTGGCGGGTTACTTTTTCTACCAGGCGATTTGTGTTTCTTTGTTGCATTTAATTTTCTTTATACCTTTAGGTTTATTTTGTCGCGTTGACTTTCAGTCTTGTTTACTTTTGTTATTTGCTTATTCACTATTGTTATTATTATTATTATCGTTATTATATGCAGCTTTTTTCTTCTTCCTGCCTTAAAAAGAAATATGTTTATGAATTATTAATAGGCGTCCGATTGTGCTACGGGTTGTCTCCACTAAGCTCTGCAGTAGTGGTCCAACAGTGGCCATAACTCAAGAGTAACTGATGTGGGTCTTAAAAGGTGTCTACTTTTGCACAAGATTACTCTTGGCAGAGATTTAAGAAATTGTATGAGACATACGGAAGTAATACATTCAAAATAACGAAATCAACTTTAGATTTGTCTGTACACAAGTAACGCATTTAATAATCAATTAGGTCTCAACAGTTATAAAAATGAATAATTGTTTAGAAAAAAGTATTCATCACAGTGTGATGTTATGGTTTTCGAAAATGGACAGTTCACATACTTATGTGCCCCCTCCCCCTCTTTTCCTTCCACCATCCCATCTATCTCAGAACTTTTACCCTCGCTGAGAATTAATCTTAATCCCAGTGGGCGAAAAACTATCTTTACATTTAAAATGAATAGTTTTATATTTAACTTTAGTTGAAAATTTTAACAATAAAGTTTGAATGTAATTACATTTACATCGGTTGAAAAGGTTGTAAACCTTCATTTTAGTTACAGTGAATATATTTTACATTTACGCTGGTTGAAAAGGTTGATACTTTCAATACATTTAGACTGAATTTGTTTCACATTTACACTGGTTGAAAAGGTTCGTATCAAGTATGTACATCATTTCTTTCATCGTTCCCTTCCTGCTTCATATGGAACTTGGGACTACCTCCTCTTTTGGTTCTTTATAGGAAACTCGCAAAAAAGCAGTCACTTGCCTTGGCAGGGGTGGTTCATCACTTCATCATTCTATATGCTGAGGTTGACAGCCTCAAATGACTTGGACACCCACTAGCAATTTTCACATATTAATTTTTACATGTCAATCCATACGAATTAGTTTACATGTTAATAATGACAAAATATAGAATTCAAAATGTACAACTTACGCCAATCTTTTGGCTCACTGACTGCTGGCTCAGAGAAATAAGTTAAGGCAGCTTGACGATGCCTCTTACACGTGAATAAATATTAGACAAACATAAAGGTATGATTTCAGGCACTCGTAAGAAATAAAGAAGTAGAAAACTAGACAACAGAAAATCAAAAGACGCGAGTGGCTTACCCAGGACTTGAACCCAGACCCTCCGTTCGACAACCCCTCCTAGCTATGTTAGCAAATCACACTATCCTCCCTGCCATCTAGGCATCACCAAAAAATGATGCTTCGATGACGGGTCATTAGTGCGACCCGCAACACATAACACCGGAAGTTTACCATGAGCAGTCCAGCCTATTAATGACGCAATCACTTCTGTTGTTGCCCTATTATACAGTATTGGTCAGTCCGCACAAGACAAAGACCTTAATACTGTGTCTAGTAAATGATAGAAGACTAAGAACAGCAAGCACAGGACAGAGGGTAGGTTTTGGTATTGTATAAACATTTATAACACATAAGGAAGGGAAACCCGAGGCCTGTAAACAGTAAATAAATATTAGACAAACATAAAGGTATGTTTTCAGGCACTCGTAAGAAATAAAGAAGTAAAAAACTAGACAACAGAAAAACAAAAGAAGTGAGTGGCTTACCCAGGACTCGAACCCAGGACACTCCGTGCGACAACCCCGCCTAGCTATGCAAGCGAATCCCACTATCCTCCCTGCCATATAGGCATCACCAAAAAATGATGCTTCGTCTGGGGAGTTGTTATTTTAGCAATAAGTTCCCTTTTTCGACTTTGTGTTACAGTTTCCTCAGATTCCGGATCTCCGTGTTAAAATGGTAGCGCTTTCCTGGGCTCTGTCACAAAACGTCTGTACGTGTTCTTTTTGTGGCTCTCTCACATCTTTAGTCCTACGGGAGTATCATTTTTTTCTTCTTCATTTTTCTCTCCGATAGCTTGTATTTGGCATAATTTGTATGCCCTTTCATTCATTATTTTACTCTCTATGCTAGTATAGTAGTATGAAGTCTCCAACATTCAACTCCCCTACGGAAGTATCTGCTATGGGACTATCTTTGTCTCTTAAAGTTTTGCTTTACCACTCCTCAGACGTTTACGTTCCGCCAGGTAATTAGACCGGCCAGCCGATTATGCGTTATCACATAAGCCCCATTTGAACGTGACGGTCCAACATTTCAGACCAGGTGGATAGCGACCATCCCTGTGTTTGCACAAGACGGGAGTACACGATAGACTTAAAGAAAGCCATATTGTCTGTCGGCGACCTTGTCTTCTGGACAGACGAAAACACAGGGGATAAATACGTAATTTGCTTCCGCTGGCCCCTGTCTGTATCAAGATTACAGATAACCCGTCTGGTCGGAAGATATTATCGGGGGATAAGTCACAGATTTGTTTGCATGAAGATGCCATCGGAAGTATTACGACTTATTAGACAGAGGTCACGCATGGAATATTAAATGTAATATTTTCAAACACGTGGGGGATATTTTGAAATAAAACACCCCAACCCAGTGCTAGAGAGATTTGAATGGTTTGATTTGAGATGCCGGAATAAGCAATGAATTCCATTGGAAAATTCGGCGGAAGTACAATCTGTGATTGAACTGAGAAGTGGGAAATATAATCTAGCGAACTCAGAGACACAGAACATACAGCTTCGCAACTTCAAACGAGCAACTCCCAAACAGCAGATTGAGAAGGATCGGACCTAAAATTGCATATTTATAAATGACAGATCGAAGTATGTGGAAAACTTAAAACCTTAAAAAGTAAGCCCGCCTTTATAAATACAGAGACTGAAAAAGAGAGACCAGGACTTTAAATATCAAGACTGGAAACCTAGGAATTGGATCACCCGTCATCGGAGAAATTTTCCCAGATCAAGTGTATTGCAGAACACCCGTCGAAGAGGAATTACTAGTTTCCCAGACCAAGTGATTCACAGAATACCATTATAAGAGGAATTCGCTGAATTAACTCAGCTGGGGGCTTGAACGGGCTAACAACCATTGCTTAAATCCTTCACAAAAGGCGACGGACAGATATAAGTTAACCATTGCTCAGCGCTATGCCGTAGGGTTCTTGACTTCTGAATTATATTGTGAAGTCATTAACCTTCTATCCACATCTCTGCCTAGAGTAATCTTGTGCGAAGGTAAACACCTTTGACTACCCAGTTTAGATACTCTTGAGTTTTGGCTATTGTTGGACCACTACTGCAAAGCAGGGGAGGCAATCTGTCACAGGCTCTAAGTCCTCTATATGCTCCAATGAAGTGCAGCCTGGAATTTTTCTTAACTCTGGCAAGGTCTGGTTGTCTTCTTGGCGCGAGGTGAATTATCACAGTGCTTTCAGCCGACCACAGTGTTAGGTTATATTGCCCCTCTCGTTCCTGGCACGTGTTGTTTACTATTAGACCAGGCCCCAATCAGAAATGTAGTTATGTTTACATCTTGAGTGCCGGCCAATAGTTTCAAACATGCGTGTTTAGGATGGGGTAATTCAAAATACTTCCACTAGGAAATGTCTGTGCATTAATGCCATGTCTTCCAAATATGGAACGAAAACATCCGATCACTCTCTCGGCATTGTTGACAAATAAAATATTACTTTCATCTAAAGTAATGTCTTTGTAACAAGGTGTACAGGAAATGATTATGTCATTCGTTTCCGCCGAGTGCATGCCGATAGGTCGAAAATTTATCGCGGGGCACTCCTAGGTAAACATGACTCGCGTTCACTATACGAATAATGAACCGAGTCCATCTTGGTTTTTACCTTCGTCTTAATCTTAGCAAAGCCGAGAAGCGCAAGGCAAACAAGATCAAGTATCACTGAAGGCAGTGTAACATTGATAAGAAAATACCAAATATCTGCTTGATAGCAGAGAAAGAAAAGGGTCGACCATGGAAATTGCGAGTTGATTTAGAAAATGTAACTAAATACTACCGGAGAGGAAAAGAGATTGACCTAATAATTATGTGACAGATTGGCTAAACGTTTTCATTAGACTGCTTTTCTCTTGCGTCAAAGTTACCAGTACCGTCCCGTAAATGCGTACCTGACACCTACTCTTGATTTGAGGAAGGCAAAAACAGAGACGAAGAGAACTGACACTCCCCACCTCATAAAATAGCTAGACCTGGTATGGGGAAGTCTCTAGCAGGTAGCATTTCCCTCAAGAGCTGAGTCAGGTACCCATTTACAGCTGGTTAGACTGAAGCGTGACGCTACCAGGTTTGAATCCCGGAATCTGGTAACTCTACCGCAAAAGGAATGCACTCTATCCGCTTACCCAATCCGACGCTCAGACAGATAGTCCCATAACAGATACTGCTGTAGAAGAGTGAAGTGTTACAGACTTGACTATACTAGATCCAGCTTCGAGATGTGGGGGTGACCAGTTCCTTTCCTCGTTGCCTTTCCTAATTCAGTAGCAGAATCAAACACCCATTTACATTTGGAGTAGACTGGAGCGTTACGCCACCATGTCTTGAACCCAGTACTTTTGCAGACATACAGAGATAACAGTCTGAACGGCTAACAACAGAGAGTCTGATCGCTTAAAGAAGGTGAAAAAAACTAACAAAAACAGCCAATATCCCTTGCTGATGATATAAGAAGAGTGACAGACGGAAGGACACGATTTTGTACTCAATATGAGCGCTTCACATACCTGGAAGTTGCACTATCGAATTTCCGCTTTCGATCGATCATCGCGGCGTCGGGAATATGATATGATAATAGAACTCGACATGACACCTCGAATTCTCACAAAGCGATACAACTTCCTAACAAATGGCTGCTTTTAGGATGTCGTTCAGGCAAGACAGCATACAATTGTAGACACACAAAGAACATATCACTTTATTGAAAACTATAATAAATTTAAGCGAAGCTTGATAGGAAACGAGCAAAGAGAGCCACAGTGGTGTAAATGGGAAAAATGTATGAAGAGAAGGATTGACAATATTCTATCGATGTGCACCATTACAACATGAGACAGAAAACTGGGGAAATCCATTGCAGCCGGTATCGATGAGGTGATGGTGCTTAATGTGATGTGAACTTATCATGCATGACATCAAAAACTTGGACTAGAGCGCGTGGATTTTAGTGAGCCTGAATGTTGAACACGGCTTCCTGTGGAGAGCGGAAGCTGCTACTAACAGATTATAACGATGTCGTTATACAGGGTGTTCCACGAAAAAGCGGCCCGTGACGTCATGGAATGCTGACGTATTCTGTCGGAAGTAGTGTGAATGGCCAAGTAGTCCTAGCGTTGTAGAATGATCCCGTACGGATATAATTCTCAACAATAGCTATCCTTTCTTGCAGTGAAAACGGCATTGTGATAGACAGTTTATTTAAACACACACGATGGTTTTCAAATACTCACGGTCCAATCACGGAAAATAATTTAGGTCAGTCTAGTATAAAGTTCCCATAATGTTTTGTTTAAAAACCGGGACATTTCCAAATTTTTACCAAAAATACCCGGGACATTTTGTAAAAAAACGGGACATGTTAAAAATTAAGGTAAAGCACAAATAAATCTATTATATATTATATGTTGCACTTAAAATAAGATACTGGTATAAAAATACACACATTAACTAACACAACTTCCACTTTAAAAAAGAATTCTAAATTACAAACATACTTAATTAGAAAAATCGCACCTTTAAAAAATACACAATAGTCAAGTTTATATTTCAGATTCATCAGAATATTTATCAGATTTATGGGCCTGTTCAAGAAGTTTTTTTTCTTCTGAAATTTGGACATAGAACTCAGCACAAGAGAAATCCTTAAAATGGGTCTTTATAATGGTTAAAGCTTTCACTGTCTCAATTTTAAGTCTGTTTTTTTCGTCTGTCCAAAGCGCATTTATTAATGAAAAAACACGTTCAACAGCTGCATTGGATCCTGGCAGTGCCAAACAAAAACTAACTAGGCATTTCAGGTTCTCAGCATTTATATCCTGCTTTGTAAAATGAGCGAACATCTCACACCATTTTTCACTGACACTTTGATCCTTCAGTTCACTCCACACACCAAATTTGCTTTCACAATATTTTTTCACACATGCAAACTCATCAAGTAAGTCCTCTTCATTTACAGTAAAATTTGGTCACACTGTCTTCATGAATATGTAGCTTTCTTGGATGTTCTTCCAAGTCACAGACTCCTTTCCCTTCAAATTGATCCAATCCATAGACTGAAGAGGCGTAAGAAATGGTGTACACCACTCCTGAATATATTCAATGCAGGTGTCATAGAAATCTACTGCATAGCTTTGAAACTTTTCAACTGTTATGTGTCCTTCTTTTTCTAATTCTTGCAACTGGTTTCTCACAGTAGTGGTAAGAAACTTTTCTGCCTTCCTGTAGTTATGCACCACCGTGTGATAAGCGAATGTTGCTTCCTGTGCTGCCAATGATAACTGTTTTTCCATTTCCTTTTCACTCTGGGTTTTCGCATCTTTAAGAAATGACTTATTCTGCTGTTGGAAGCCTTACTTTCAACAGCACCTTTATGTTTTTTCGTTTTCACGTGGTTGACTACGTCTGACCGACCACCATGTGAAATGAAAAATTTAGAGCTGCATAAAGTACATTCCACATTTTCATCTTTAATGAAGGGAAATTCTCTTGTAATGTTATCATTTATACTGCACTTACGTTTCGGCATTATGCGGATGAAAAACGATAAAAATACTGTATAATAATGTTAATACGCATTAAATCATTTGGTAGATGCTCACTGAACACTGTTTTGGTCGACTTTCGAATTTTTGTTCGAGATTCAAACCGAGGGTCCACTCTAACCGGAAATTGATAAAGTAACACTACTAAAACACGGAAAAAAATCCGTTACAAAAAGATTTTTTTTTTCAGGAAGGACCCTTAAAAAGCGGGACATTTGGAATAAATTCGGGACACCGGGACATTTTATAAAAAAACGGGAC